>MU224743.1:1170914-1181527 GCA_018584345.1 Thuja plicata
AGTTTTCAATTAAATATTTAATTAAATCAAAATATTCAAATATTTCAATTTAATTAATTATTTAAAATAAACTTAAGATATAATTAAATCATTAATTCAACTATAATCCATTAATTCACTAAACATGAAAAATCACTCAATAATCCAAAAATACCTGAAAACATAATCAAGCAATACACGCAAACACAAGAGAGAGGGTATTCGAATTCTGTCAACCTAGACAAATTCGAATAAGGTAGTCATACTGAAACTCATCCTACGATAGGACGATTAGGCTTAGGTCAAGGTTTTGGATCTGTATGTTACCTCCCCTCTTTACCATTGAGATGAATATTCATGGGCACACTCACTCCTGCCAATTCAGGGAAGACGATGCCCTGTACCTGCAATCCTGTCATCAAAGAACACGCATGTACATACATAATATAGTATCGCAAACAATGATAGGGATCGATCAAACGTGTGGATCTCACCGAAGCAAGTAACTACGTCTCCGTCCTCTACCACATCAACACATCAACAAGTACATTCACATATAAGACAACCATACACATACGAGTATGGGGTAAGTATATCATAAACTGAAATTGACAAATAATAATCAACAAGATAACATCATCACATCTATCTATGCATAAGGTAAAATCATGACATCATAAAACAAGTATCATCATCAAATGAAATAATATCAGCTCACATGAAATGTGGCCTAAAATAATTCGGCCAAACAACTGAAACCAATGCCTAAAAGTATGGCATCCTAAACTAAAAAGCAAAACATGGATGGGTATTAAAATCTTGAACTACATCATTTGTAGGTATGGGATACCCTATTCTATTGTAACAGACAATGGAGGTCAGTTCAAAAACCAAGACATCGAGGACCTTTGTACACAGTTTCATATCACTTAGCATTGTTCTTCAATCTATTATCCTCAAGGTAATGGACAAGCTAAGGCTTCAACCAAAAATATTATAAAAATCTTACATAGAACTGTGAGGAAGTCTGGTAGAGACTGGCATTTGCAACTAAATCTGGCATTATGGGCCTACAAAAAAAGTATCTGAACACCAACAGGAGTCACACCATTTGCTCTAGTCGATGGCGCAGAAGCAGTGCTACCCATTGAAGTAGAAATTCCATATTTGCGAGTATCTCTTCAAAGTCTTGTTACAGATGAACAATAATGCATTGATAGGGTTCATGCACTAGAACTACTTGATGAGCACAGGAAACAAGCTTTCTATCATCTCAAAGTATACCAAAAATGAATGTCAAAAGGGTACAATAAAAAGGTAAAACCATGACAGTTTCAAGTGGGGGATCTCGTTCTCAAAGAGAATCCTAAAAACCAGCCAAATAGAGAGAAAAAAGGCAAGTTTGAACCCAACTGGTTGGGGCCTTATGTTATTACTACAACCTTTGGGATTTGATCTTATCAGTTAGCTACACCTGAGGGATATGTTCTCCTTGATCCCATCAATACTCTACACTTGAAGCGGTTCTACACTTGACATCTGGCTGACAGAGCCCATGCAGTGAAAAATTCTCAGAAAATACCAAAAAAAAATTAGAAAATTGATCCTGGAGAAATCCAAAAACAGTGTAAAAAGTCCTAAAAAAAGGTATCCTTGGTGAGAACCTGGAAAACAGGCACATTGATACTAACAAAATAAAAAGAAAAAGAAAAAAAGAACAAAAAAAATTGAAAAAGAGAAAAGTGCCTTGGAAAAAACCTGGTAAACAGGCGTCTTGATAGTAAAATAAAAAGCTTTGCCAAGTAGTGAAAACCTGGAAAATAGGTGTCACTTGTACTCTATGCTCTATATATCAATGTACTGCTGATACTAATCCTTCATGACCGCACTTGTGCTATTGGTTGACTCTGATTCCTTACAAATGTCATATCCTTGTTTGAGATTTATCTCCATTTGTGTCGTAGGAATAGTCATTCTTCACTGGGGGCATCTTTGTTAGCATGATCGGTCTCATCTGCTAGGTTCTCCTAGGTTCCTGTCTAGGATGGTTTGCCTCTCAAAATGGTATTTCTCAATACTTGCATCAAAACGTCACTATCACAAACAAGGGTGTTTCTTCAACACCACTTACCTGTAACAAACATCATACTAAGTGTTTCTCAACACTTTAAACACACTTTAATGGAACTAGTGTTTCTCAATACTTTAATCACTAGTGTTTCTCAACACTTTAATCAACCAGTGTTCCTAAACACTACATTGGATGGAAATTGCTGACAAAGTTAATCTCATACATTCAGACATGAAAAATATATTGTTTGATTCCAAATTCTGATTGATGATACTCTATTGCGCTTAAAAAATGAATCCATGGTATTTCTAAATATTACAAAAACACATAGACTGATCTTGGTTTGATTATGACTCTTTTATGTTCCGATGATGTTTCAAACTAGGGGCATGTAAGCAGTTATGAATTTTCTTCGATTGATTATCAATTGGTGATTGTTATGTCTTCTGAGTTACTCCATGACATCTATTCAAAGACAAAGAGTCACAAGGACAAGGGGCATAATATTTTCTTGGTTTTCTATGCATGGTGATTGTTTCAACGATCCTATAAATTTCACCTAACTTGGATATTTATGGTAAGAGCTACCAACATGAGTGGATAGTCGCATATATCTCGATCCTAGTTATGTGTAAACTACGGTGAGGTTGAACCAATTCCTTGTTTGTTTCTAAATTAGATTCTAAGTAAGGTGTACGACACATTATGTACCCAAGGATATGAATATTGAAGGTCATTGCGGGTCACATATCTTACATTACACTTGAACAGTCCCTGATTCTTAAAAGCAAAAGGAGATAACTAACTAGTCATCCTGGCCTCTATGCCTTGATGCTTAGGTTTATTTCTGACATTGCATCCAATACACATAGTATTCATACATTCATGATACCTTGTGGGTATTAGTGACAATTGTACTATCTGATGATGTCCATTATAAAATCACCCAATGATGATAAAAATACTACAATGTATACAAATCAGTGACAATTCTAAGAGTCTGCATGTAGATGCATGTACATATTGCATGATTCATTTTAAAGAACAACATAAGGACTTGAGCTAAAAATGATTTCCTGGTTCATCTGAAATCCAAGTTAACTACATAATCTATATTACTGATACCAAATATCGTTGCATATCCATGTCATACATTCTGCATTCATAAATGAGAAAGAGAAAAATACAAAAACAAAGAATTCAAGCATTGCATTTATTTCTACATCCTAAGTGCATCCATACATATATCTGCATAAAGAAAATCTCAAAAACATACATTTGCATATTCATCTAGCATCATCATAACACATTTATATATCAGTACTAAATTAAAAAGCATAAATGATGTCATCACATGAATCTATTCTAACTCATCAAAAGACCAAGTACATAATCACATGTGCATCAATCTAAACATCTATCAAAGCAAGAGAACCCATGAACATATTAGGATCAGGAACAACTATCTCAGATATATCAATGATGGAATAGATAAAAAATGTGGAATCATCTACAAAAGAGTATCAATGTGATCACAATGAAACAAATATACATGTATAAGAGTCTAAAGTACAATGGATGATCTCAGAAGGATCAATATATACAAAATGTCTCAATATATCACAAAAAAGGTATCAAGTCTGACTGCCACCCTCTCCCTGATCGAGGAGGAGGAGGTGGTGGTGCAAAATGAGCTAGTGGAGGCATCGCTCCCTCAGACTCTTGTGCCACTCGAGAATAGGAAGGATCTTTGTGTCCCTCTGGAACTGCCACATAATATAAACCAAAATAGTACATAGCTCTCTAACCCTCATGAGTCACTATGCGGGCATGTGTATCTTGCTTTGCTTTGAGCATATCATCATGTCGATCTCCCTCTACTCTCAAGCGCTTAAGCTGACTATCCCTATCATCCAGTAAATCCTCTAAAGTGGTGATCCTAGCCCTGAGCTGCTCACACTTTCATTGACACTGAGATAAAGCATCACCATCCCTGCCAGAATCTCTGCCTGTATCTCTGGATGGATCTTGTCTAGGATGTCCACCTCCTCCAGTGGGTACCTATCTTGGTGGTCTCTGTTGTTGTTGCTACTGATCTCTGATCGGTAATGGACCTAGATATCTCTGAGGGGTACAAACCTAAAGTGAGTCTATCTTCCACTACCATTGGCACCCTCTCTGATGTCACCCACTGCACCACCACCCCTATCATTGCCATCATCATATCCATCATCTTGTTCATGTCCCTGACCTTTGTCTAGAGGAGGGCGCCTACCATATCTCCCTCCATCCCCCCACCTCTCTGGTCTCTCTAGACTCTGCCTCTGCCTCTAACAGGTCTATCATCAGCCATATCATAATCTAAAGGATCCTTTATGTGAGGAGCTATTTCATCAGGCACTGTGAAATGTGGAAATAGATACTGTAACATGTAAGCAAGGTAACCATCAATACAACCTGCATCAATAACCTCTGGAAGATAGTCCCATCCAAATGCGATCATCTGACTAATTGCCAGTTGAGTGGTCTCATATACTAACCGTGCTCCCCACTGTGGCTCCTCATCTCGAATACGGGCATAAGCTATCAAATCCTATGATCGACTCTATACACGACCATACTGTCTCAGAACTCATGTCACCAGGAATCACTCTACAATATATATGGTATGACCAATCAAATACCTGCTCTGAAAGAAATATGACATCTTCTACCTATCTGAGGCCCAATCCTCATAATCCAAATATGGTTGCCAAATCACAATAGTCATATCATTGAACAATTAGTGCTAGTACTCTACCTTTCCTAGATGGGGTTGCTGAATCAATACAAAATACATATAAACATAAGGTTGCTGAGCTACTCGCTACCTATCTACTATTGGTCGTGTCACATGGATATGCTCGTAGGCCTAGATCTGCAAAACTAGAATCCCTACAGTCATGTTGCGAGAATACTCATAGACTATCTCATGGATCTCTCAATATATGTGTACTAAAATGTAGCTACCCCATCTGAATCTGCGAGATGATCCAACCATCTGCTCCAGTGTCTCCACCCAGCCACACATAAAACCATGTTGTCCTCTATCAAGCATGAGGATTCCTCCAATCAATCTGGCCAGATATACAGGTAACCAATCATAATGATCGCACATATAATCCCATGTTAGCTATCAACAAACTATGGTCTGATATCTAAAATATCTCTAGGCCGATGCAATGGCTATCGCAGAATGAGTCTCAAATTGTACCTGCCAACCCATCACTGGAATACATAAAATGTGCCACACATCCTCAGGTGTGACTGTCATCTCACCGGTTGGGAGATGAAAGGTGTTGTGCTTTGAATGCCATCTCTTGACAAGCATAGTCAACAACCCCCAATTTACCCTAATATCGGGTAAATCAATGAGTGAAGCTAGTCCTACACGGGATATGATCTCTAACTTTGCATCTGTCAACAATCGAGACAACGCAAGGACTCATCCTGGATAAGGTCCTCAAAAGGACACTACCTCAAAATCAATCTATCAACAAAAAGAAAATACAGGTTCCAATCAGTATTCTCTCTAAGGTAACTATGCCGAAAAGCTATCAGATAAGTCTTTTTGGTCTTTAGAAGGAGAAAAATAGTCAAAGTCAGAAGAAAACTAACTCTTAAACTAGAAACAACTCTATTGTTATAGGGTTCGATCCTTTATATTCGATTTGATATGTGATTTCTTGGATACAATGGGGCATCTGGGAAATGATCCTATTTTGATAGGATGCGACGCGGGATGCGGGGTGCGATCTTGTTTCCATAGGACGCGAGCAAATTCAAAGGTTGAAAAATTTTACCCTATGCGACATAGGACCTCCTAACAAGGTGCGATCCTAGATTTATGGGATATGACATAGGATTTGGGGTAAAAATAGGATGTGACACGGGATTAACCAGACGTGATCTTGTACACGGGGTGCAATGAAGAATTAAAAGCTACATAACTTTTGCAAAAATGACCAAAAATAGAAATTGAAAACATGGAAAGGTAGGTTTTGAGGTACTCACTGGCGGTGCATAATTAGTTAAGCACTGATGTCAATGAGCAAGCTCAAATTGATGCTTCTCCACGGGGACCACCATCTTCTTTGTAGAGCTCTAAATTTACTAAAGACAAAAGTGAAAATGAATGGGTAAAAAGTAACTTTTGAGATATATATTGAACTTTTGAGATATTTAGGAGCTCCAAAACTCCTCCCAGACTAACAAAATTCAATTTTGTTCATCTCTGATCTACCAAGAACTAAATCAAACGTAGAGATGGTATTTTCCACAACATGCTACAGATTTTATGACAATTTCACAAAAATGCAAAATTGCTATACATGTTCCGAAAATGATTTGCAGGCTTTACGCAATCAGTTTTCCAGGTTCTCTATCATCAGATGGCACATTATTTATCAAAATCTTGGTTGCACATCATTTTATCAGACTCAGAACTTGCATTTTTAAACATAGTTAACTTGGTAAAATTGTGTTTTCTCTTAACACACCTTCGCTTCTTCATTTCTTCTAATTGATTCTTTCTCGATCCAATCGATCAGTTCAAGTGATATATCATTCTACAGAGGGATTTTATTCTTTTTCCTTTGATTTTGTTCTAGAGGGGGCATGATCACACTTAAATCAATCAAATTTTTTCTTAAAAAGCATTAAAATGACTTCATCATCAAAAGATTAGGGGCATGGCTGTTTCCTTCGATCAAGTCGAAACTGTTGGATAGAAGGCTTCAGTTCTCACAAGTTGGATATCTGTGTCTACTTATTCTCATATCTTTATTAAGCTCCCGAAAGCTTCATAATGACTTTTTTTCGATCAAGTTCAGAGTCAGTATTATCAATTCTCATTCGATCAAGTTCAGAATTGATACCTCAGAGCTCCTAGAAGATTTGTACTGACCTTCGTTCGATCAAGTTCAGTGTCAGTATTATCAATTCTCGTTTGATTGAGTTCAAAATTGGTATCTTCAAGATCTTTGTTGACCTTTGTTTGATCAATTCCAAAGTTAATACTATCAGTCTTAGTTCAATCAAGTGCGAGACTGGTCTCATCAGACATTTCGTTTAATTAAGTGTGGAATTCTCAAACTTTCTGAAGCCAACATCAATCATTCTTTGAATCAATGCACTGCTCACACATTAATTCAAAGAGGGGAAAATGTAACCACCCTAATTTGGTATGCTCTAACCAGAGAGCCTATTTTCCCTAAGTGTGATCATACCCCTAATTATGTCAAAACAATTATTCAATTAATTGACATAATTGACATACTCACCTCCCCACAAAAGGAATGGGATTTTAGTGGATAAGGGCTATAGGGCTCAGCAACACAAGATGGATATGGTCCATTCCAAAGCTACAAAGCCCTACCCTTATCACACTAAGATCCCACCCTTTTATGGAGGGAAATTTAAACAAAATGGCATAGATCTTTGTTCTGATGTCTCAATGATTAGCAATTCAAAGTACAACCCTCCTCACCGTAGAAGGATGGAGAGGCAATCATTATCTATGGATTGTAATAATAGGATTAATCATGATTTTTATAATGATTTATCTCATAAAGCTTCAAAGACGGCAGCCTATATGCCCCCACATAGGCGAATTAACCATCAGAAATCAGGTAAGAATAATCTTGTTTGGCATTATGAAACTATCATTATAGATAATGATGTCATTTTGCAGCAACAAAAACACTTAGCAAAAAAAGGTTTGATCTGTATTTGGAAAGGCACGGGAGTATCTGTTAATGATTTGATGAAAGAACTATCATTACAAATACCGAGGGAGGTAAGTATATCGCACCTCATGGATCATTTCATTTTTATAGACTGCAAAAAAAAGAATTTGAAGGATAGCATTTTGGATAGAAAGGATATTAAATTTAGGAACATCTCTTTTTCTTTGTTTGATTGGCTGCCATTGTTCAATCCAATGCATTTAAAGGATTTTAGAGTAGAAAAGGCAGTCTCTCTAAAAAACCTGCCTTTAGAATTATCCAGTAAGGAAATCATCAGTACCATAGGCAATAAAATCAAAAAGTTCATCAGGATTGTTGAGTCAGCACTTAATCAAGATGACAAAACAATCATTGTGGAAATGGATTTTCATTAAAAATGCATTCCCCCCATTCAATTATATTTTAACTCTAACTCTGCCATAGTTAGTCCTATAATATTAGAGAACTTTATCGAAGTAAATGTTAATTCCCATAAATCATTCAAAAATATAAACCTTTTAACTCAACTCAATAAAGAAATGGAGATAAAGTTATGCAAGGATAAAGGGGGATTTTTGATTAGTCCTTTAAGGATTCAAGGATTAGATAGGCCCTCTCCCTCACCACTATTTGACACATGTTTGAACAACCCGATATCCACTCAACCCCAGAGTAATGAGGAGACGGTAGTTGAAAGTATCCCCGATCCCCCTCTGCCACCTAGCAATACAATAAGCTTACCACAAGATGATGTATATCCAACAAATGTTCAAAAAGATAATATAATAATAAAGAAAACAATTAATAAACCTACGGACAATCTAACAATTCCTCCAGCAATTGAGGAATCATCTCTAATAATTAATAATACAACAAACCTAATTAGTCATAAATTCAATGAAAAGCATACTAAGGAAATTGAATCAGAACAGACTGAGCGAGGAAAAAATAATAAAATCTATTCACAAAATGAAGGTAACAGGACTGAGCTTCAAACAAATCAGACTCTGGAACCTGAATGTGCTAATATAATAAAACTAGTAGAACAGGTAAACAAAATTGAAGAGGAAGTAAAGCAAATCATTAATTATTTAGGAGAATCATTAACAGATGAATCAATGGACATGTTTTTGGAGGAGATTTGTGATTTTGAAGAATTAAAATCCAAAAAGAAACCTTAATTAAGAAAATTCAGGAATGTATTCTAGAAGAAAATAAGGATGAGGACAATAGTTTGACTCAGCCTTCCCCTCCGTCATCCTCAGAAAAGGAAGTCTCAGAAAATGTCGTTCTGGGCATTCCAGAAAAATATCCAGAACAATCAGATATAAAAATCAGAAAAGAAGATATAGATATGCATAATATAAATCAAAATGAAAATATAAATAATGAACCAAACATTGATAAGGGGGTGGAACAAGTTGTTTCAATCCCTCTAGAGTTAGAATCTTTGAATTTGGACCTATCAGGGAAAGCTGAATATATAATATAATTTTTTGGAAAAGAGATTGTAGATAGAGGTGAACCCTATGCACATACAGAAGATGAGCAAAAAATCCCAGATAATCAGGCCATTTCGATAATAGGGCCTATGGGAGAATCAACATTGGTTAAGGACGCAATTGAAGGCCTATTCAGAATAACTAACGAAAATAGAGAACTGGGTATAGCCTTGAACAGAGGCAGCCTAAGTACACCTAATATTAATAAACTTAAAAAGAAAAGAGGTAGGAAATCAGCCGTAGAACTAAGATCATTAGATGTCAATGCTGGCAACCAAAAAAAGATAGCTGATATTCTGAACACAGGGAAGGGGAAGCTCCTTCTGAAAGAATAATGAAAGTCACTACTTGGAATGTTAGGGGACTAAATGCCCCTAACAAACAGAGATTGCTAAAGAGATACCTTAAAACCTTCGAATCCAAAATTATTTTATTACAGGAAACCAAACTTAATATAGTAGAAAGCGCTAAAGTTAGTAAGAAATTAGGCATATGGAAATCAAAATTTTTACCTTCTATAGGTCTCTTCGGAGGGTTAGCAACATTGTGGGACCCCCGTAAAATTTTAGCTATACCTACTTCTAATAATAGTAATTGGATGGCCTTAGATATCCAAAGTTTTAAATCTAATCTGAAGTTCTACCTAATCAATGTTTACGGACCCATTCTTAACAAAGAAAAAAAGAGAGTGTGGCAGGAGATCCACCTCTTTCTAAGTAATAATTCAGGAAATCCTTTCTTTATTGGAGGAGATTTTAATGCAATCCTAAGTCTGGAGGAAAAGTCTGGAGGTTCAAGATATGTATCTCAAGCTCATAAGGACTTCAGCAAATGGGCTACAGATAACCACTTAATTAGTATTAACACAAACAATGGCATATACACATGGAATAATAGAAGAGTTGGTTTCAGTCACATTGTAGAAAAGCTGGATAGGTTTTTTATTAGGACTAATTCTGACAATCTTAATCAGCTGTATACAGTAGAAATTCTCCCTGAGGCAGGATCGGATCATTTCCCGATACGGCTCTCTATTACAAAAGATTCAAAACCGTCCAGGAATCCATTCAAATTTGAATTCATGTGGTTTCAAAACCCAGAATTCATTAATCTCCTAGAGGAATGGTGGAACCAAATATCAGTAAAAGGATCCAAAATGTATTGTTTAGCGACAAAACTAAAAATTATCAAGAATAAGGCATTAGAATGGAATAAAAATAAGTTCAATAATATCTTTGAAGAAAAAGTTCAGCTAGAACAAGAGATAGCAGACCTTAACAATATAGTAATATCACA
>MU224743.1:1188309-1229515 GCA_018584345.1 Thuja plicata
CTAGAATCATGTTTTAATGATAGAGGAAGGATAACATCTAGAGGTAGAAGTTTCCTTTGGTTGATATTTCAGGTACATCCCCCCCATATGAAGAACAAGAAGCAGAAAACACACATTAAAGTTTGAAGAAAGCAAAGAAGGCGACCTTTCTGATTCAATATTGAAGAACCTAGAACGAAATTATCCAAATGATCAATGTGATCAATGTAATTGAATGGAACCTTTAATCTGTGATCTTATAAACAGTATTGTAATAATTATACCATTAAATCATGAGATTCCTGAGCAGTGGGAATGCCCACTGATAGATTGTATTATGTAACAAATCCCCGATAGATATCGAGCCGTGGGAATGCCCACGGGTTCTATGCATTTCTAAAAAATCTCAACAAATGTTGAGTCGTGGGTATGCCCATGTATTTTATATAAGGACAGGACCTATGGTCCCAGGCAAGGCTGGAGGTTTTCTCAACCCCGCTCTTTCCTACCAGCGCCTGCAGCGAGCAGGGTCACATTGTAAAGTTAATATTTATATTAATAAAATCATACAGGGCTTCGGCCTTTTACCGATAAAAAAAAAAATTAAAAATTTTGATCTCCGAAGTGATCTTATCACTAATTTACATTAATTGCTTTAGCTAATTAAATCAAATCAAATCAATTAAATCAAAAGAAACAAATACATGGCTAAGGTAATTAACTAAAAGGAATTAAAATAAAATCCTAATTACAACTCCTCACTTTCAAAAGGGAAAGTCAATTCCCTAGCCAATGAGAGTTAAATCACTTGGATCACCTCACATGGATAACAATGATTCAATCTCCACCTCTCTTCACAATTCAATCCTAACCTCTCATTCCTCAAATTCTTCTATAAATGGAATGAATTTTAAGCTCAATGGGCCCCTAATTTTAGAATTCATTTTGCAAACTTATGCTGTCATAATTTCTAAGTGCATTCTTAGCTCAAATTTTCATAGTAATTACATCTTTCAATTGGAGCTCTAAAATGAATTTTTGATTGAGCATTTAGCTTGCATTTTAGTTAAATCTTCCATTCTAAGCATGATGTTGTCATTGATTTATGAATAATCTGAGGGCAATTATAGCATATTTCATACTCTTCTTAAATAGGGAGAAATATGTCGGTTTTGGTGATTAATATGTGTTCTAACTCTTATATTTCATGTTATTTCACTAATGAAATGACATATTGAAGTGTTGTGTTGTAGCTAGCAGATCCAAAAAATAAACACACTGATGTAACATCAATGCATACTATGTTTGAAGATGGTGCCTACCTTGGCACTTGGTAAGGTGTCTTCTACCTTGTGTAGTTGGATGATGGAAGTTGATGTTACTTTTAGGTCTTTTTTTATTTATTTTTATTGGACTGTCCTTTGCTAGTGTGGATAGTGGTCTTGTTTTTTCTAGTGGTCAGTTAGTTGCTAATAGTTTTCAAGGGCTCGTCTTGGTCTTTGGTTGTTTTTGGTTGAGGGTTGTTGTCGATTTTAGGGCTATCTTTTTCACTGTTGATGGGAGGTGTATGGATATTAATGGTGATTGACACATTATGTTTGCTTCTTCCTCTCTCGCGGTTCCTATAGAAGTGGATATTGTTGGCAAGTGATCAATTTTGTAAATGTGATTCAGGTTTTGGTTGTCATTTATGGCAACACATCTGGGTTTCAAATTGATTCCTATAAAGATAATTTTTGCTGATTCAGAAATTGAATAAGTATAGAAGCAAAGGTACAGAAGTATTTTGGATATCAAAGATCGAGATCGATGAATTAGGGAAAGCAAGCTTAGAGGAAGATAGTATGGGGTATGTATGACCTCCATCTAAGATCGATTTGGTTTTGGTTATGTCTATGACAAGTTAGATAGAATTGAAGACAGTCATACTACAACAGAACAACGATACAGAGCAGTTGGACAGTAGCGAAGATTGAGGGAGTATGCCTTGGAATCCAGGAAATCAAAGTTGGATTTTGGTTGTTGATAACCTACACATTGACTATGCAAGAGCACTGACTATGCATTTGATATTTACTATATTAAATGTATTCTGTATTGAAGGCCGACTTTGTAATATTTATATTGGGAGCCGATTTTGTAAAGTTGTGAGATATATATATATATATATAAGATCTTTTTGATAAAGATATAAGGTGGTTAATGGATGTTGGATGATTTATTGAGTGAATATAAGAGAAGAGAATGAAAAAGATCATTGAAGAGATATAAAGGAACTATCTAAGCACTAGTGTTGCTTGTTTTGTTCATGACTGAGAACACTTTGTAATCAGAATTACTTTGTAAGAGTTGTAAGCTCAGTTGGCCCCTAATAGGGTGTTGTGAACCTTTAACAAGGTTGTAATTCCTTTAACAAGGAAATGTACTATGTAATATTCAGCTCCTAACAGGGCTAGGTCTCCTAACAGGGACATTATACTTTAGTACATGCTTTTGGGTACCATCCCCACCAGGGTTTTCCCTTGGCCAGGGTTTCCTCGAAAACAAAATATGGTGTTATGAGTACTGTGTCATTTGCTCATGTTCTTTTCTTTAATGCAAGTTTATGGTTAATGTTTAAATGGTTGAAGAATTTAATAAAGTGCTATAATATTGATTCACCCCCCTCTCAATATTATCCAATCCTAACAATTGGTATCAGAGCTTTTGGCCCTTGGAGAGAAAGTCTAACAGCTTGAGGGAGATCAGAATGGATTTGGACAGTATGCAAGAAAACTTTGATGCTGCACTTGAAGACCTTGACAAAGAAAAAGCAGAAAATGGAGAGTTGAAATTCAACATGCAAAGAGATAAGAAATTTATAAAGAAACTCAAAGAACAACTTGAGCTATCCAGAAGTCAAAGACAAGATCTTATGGTTCAGATAAAAGAGGATTCAGATGAAGACAATTCAGATCAGATGAGGCAACTAAAAGATGAGAATGAGACCCTGAAACTTGAAAATGAGACTATGGCTAAAGAAATACAGATACAAAAGGATGCTAAGAAGAAAGTTCAAGAAGCTTTAAATAGTGCATTAGATAAAATGAAGAATGAGGCTAACAACTACAAGAACAAATATCTGGAAATGGAGAAATACAATCAAATTATAAAAGGTGAACTTGTTGAAGCAAAGAAACACATTGACAAAATTCACACCAGTAGTGATTTGATTGATGAACAGAGAGACAAACAGAAACCTAAAAGTGATATGACAGGTATTGGCTTCAATGAAGCTGAATGTTCAAAGAATCGGGAAGAGAAATCAAATGAGAAGATTGATGCTGAGAAACCTTCTATTGAAGAATCTAGATAGTAGATCAGACCCTTCAGAGGTAGATGCTTTGGTTGCAACAGATTTGGACACATGAAGAGAGACTGCAAAGGTAATGCCCCTTATAGAACTTTTTCTAGTTATTGTTTTAACTATAATGGATATGGGCACAAGAAAGAAGAATGCAAAAAACCTAATCAATCTGGATATAGACAAGACAATGGAAGATAATCTACAGTGAAACCTACATGTTACAAATGTAATAACATTGGACACATTGCGAAGTACTGTAAACTGCAAGTTAATAAAGAAAGAAGACCTCCTATATGTTATAAATGCAATAATCTAGGACATATAGCAAAGTTTTGCAGGTATAATGGTTTAGACAACAGAAGAGTACCACCTCCTATGAATTCACAAAAGAATGCAAATGATACTGGTAAGAGTGTTGCAGATTTGAAGAGTGATTTTGAAAGTCATTTTAAGAAAGAAGAAGATAGAAACAGTGGCAAGATATGGAAGATCAAAGAAACAAGTGAGACATCAGTTCAGGGAGAGTCAGTAGATGCTACTAGATCTTTGCCTGATGGTAGTAAAATAAAATTGACCTAATTGGCCGATCATGACCTTAGGGGGAGCATTGGATACAGACATCATAATATATCCTACCCCAAAATTTGTGGATTGAGATCGAGTGAGCTTGGGTATGAACTTGGTTGACATCATATAACATACATTTGAGAGTGCAACATTAGCTAACACATATATTTTGTTCGCGAGATCTAACAGCCGACTGGACAGTATTGAGTAAAAGTGAAACTTATGACTTAAACTTGTATAAAGCACCATTTGATGACCTATCTCTTTACCATTTGATGGAGAGAGAGAGAGAGATAAGGAGATCAGAGAGAAGAAAGATTTAGACTATTCTATATTTTCCATGTGTGATTGATTGAAGCATAAAATGTGGAATTCAGCAGAAGAAAGGTATTTACATCATCTAGCCATGGATGCACCTATTATTTTTGATGTTGTAGATCAACCTAGGTAAAAATTTAAGAAACATCCATTTAAGTCCTGTGAAGAGGATCCAGAAGGAGCATTTTCTCAAACCCTGTATGGCGTATTACATGTAGAATATATTAGGGATTACATACATTGTAAGTATGATATATCAACTGAGATGGAGTATATGACTGATAATGAAATCATGAAATAATAATAAAAACACATTGATCAGTTAAGCATAATGAAAATTCTGGACTTATGCGAATTCGATAAAAATGAATGGTTTAAGATATCATTGAGCATGGTTCATGATCAGTTCATTTGGATAGGTGATCAACCTGTAAAGATCTGTAGTGACCTAATTCATGAAATAACTAGGCTTGACAACACCAGAGTCATCCCTATTGCAGACAAACATGTAAAGAAAGAAGTTAAAACCCTAACTCATTCTAAATGGGATAGGTGGGCAATGACAGTGAATGACATCTTTCAGCAAGATGTGAGTTTGATTGCTATGATACTTGGATACAAATTCTACTACAGTAGCAAACCTAACTCAATATATGTAGGAGTAATCATGATGGCATGGAGAATGGTGAAGGAAAATGTGAAATATAACCTATGTGAAGTTCTGGCACAACAATTTCTTGAAAATGTGAAGCTAGTGAAGAAAGACAGAACTAAGACCTTCAGATTTGGTTCATTGTTGATGCATATGTTTATTCATATTGAGCACAAATTTCATGGCTTACATCCTAGTGGTTGGAAATCTAGGATACCTACTAGTATTTTAATCTCACAGAGCTACAAGAGACAAAATACTACTTGGGTTGATGGTGAACTATTTGGTATGATCAAGATACTACAGAGATAGATGAAGAATAAGTACATGATACATGAGGATATTGTTGAAAAGTACAAGGATACAATCTTTTTCATGGTTGAAACTGATTGTGTATGTTTTGAAGCAGTCACACCTAGAAAGAAATGGTGTTATCCCATGGGTTATGAAGTAAGTTTTGAGGTACTTACCATGCAAATAGAACATATTCTTGCATCAGAAGTTGATCCATCAGAAGAAAGATGGGGAACATATGAGGAGAAATCAGCAAAGGTGAGAGAAGAATAGACCAGAGGTCTAAGGAAAATAAAAATTGAAAACCTTGTACATGAATGTGGTGTAAAGGCTGGGTTGACAGAAGAAGAACTGAAAGAAGTGAAAAAGAAGATGACATGTAGATCTCTTAGACTATTAAGTGGAAGTATTGCAGCCCCTCCCACTCCCAAGGTAGTTATGGTAGATAGTCCACCTCCTCCATCACATCAAACATCACAAACAGAGAACATCACTCCTAGAATAACTAGATCAAGCATGCAGACATCGTCTAAAGAGTAGAGCACACTAAGAGAAGAGAAGAAAGAAGAGAAGCACATATGGAATCCTGACATGAAAATGATAGAGAAGAGAGCAATAGAACAAGGTAAACTAGTCATAATTGACAAATACTATGATAGGTATGAAGATTCAGACAAAATTAAGATTGAAGACATTGTGATTGAACATTTACTCACTTTCAAAAAGACTCTTTTAGTAATTGAAGGAAGTATACCTATAGACCTATATGGGAGATTGGAGACAAGAAAACACTTAGCAAAGATTGATGATGATACAATAAGGTATCAGGAAATTGATATCCTGCTGCCTGTAATATCTATCCAAGAAAGGGATAGAATATACAAGGAATTAAAACCTTTGCTAAGGACCAAAGTAATATTTTTGAAAATCATGGCAAGGAAGTATGATGAAGTCACTGAGGAAACTCACAAGGCACTGGAGAAGATATAGATGAATACTACTTCTAACAAGTCCCCACCTCCTAAGACCGCTTCGCCTACACAATTGGGAATGGGAGAAATCTCAAAAGAAATAGAGAGAAATGCTGAGGTAAGCGAAGTAGATCCACCACCAGATTTCTATGTTTCTGGTGTGGCAGTGACTCTTGACACTTCACAAGATGAAAATTACCCCTTTGCAGGGAATGTGGACACCCCTATAGCAGATGAAGCTGAACAGAAAGAGGAAGTAGAGAAGAAAAAGGAAGAAGAACAAAAGATAAAACAACAAGAGGATGAACAGAAAGAGGTAAAATCATCATCTATCTCATTGTTGGCAAGCAGTGACGTGAATTTTGATAGCATGGATGAAGTTGAGTTGGTCAAATTGGCATTTACTGCATTGAACAAAGCCAAGGAAAGATCAGAATAGAAAGGAGACAAAAAGGCTAAAGTAATTACAAGAGCAATTGATATTGTGAACAAATTGCTTCCAGTACCTATTTTTTTCCAGCACAAAGATGACATTGAAAATCTGAGAATAACACTTGATGAATTTCATGGGCACTATGAGAATTTGATAAAGATTGTAGAGGAGAAAGCAGAGATCAAATATTCAGATAAGGAGTTAACAGAAGTTTGCAAGTCTATCACATGGGACTTAGGAATTCTGAAAACTTGTTTGACAAATGCAAAGAGCTGCATTGGACATGGGAGAAAATTATTTAGCTATTGCATGAATCCTATTAGGCATGTTCAGAATGTAGAAGATATTATTGCCAAAGAGAGGGCAACTCTGAACAATATGATGGATGGTTGTGAAACATTTTCACAATCTAAAACAGAGCTAGAAAAGGAAGTCACAATAATTTTGGCTAAACTTAGTGTATTGGATAATGAGAAAGGGAGAGTATTGACAAAATTTAATCTGTTGAAGAGATTTATCACTCCTAAGCTATCCATACTTGAGGTTCATCTCTTAGACTTGGAGGAAGTGGAAGATTACTGACTAAATCTATGCCCACAGAATTGAAAGAAGTTGAGACCACATCATTTGCACTGAATGAATTAATTCATATTAGCCAAATATTGTTCAAAACATGGAATGCAGAAGTGAAGATCTTGGAAGATTCCTTTCAAGACATTTTGAAACTGGTGAGCAAGCACTAAATCTTATTATTTTGTATGCACCTTTTTCATTATTTTCAAAGGGGGAGAAGAGAGAAGAAAAAAAATTATATGGGATAAGAGACAAGAAGAGGAAGGAGAGAATATAGAGAAGACAATTTTTTTAGAACACTTATTCACTTTTTTGTTAAGTGTTACCATCAATGCCAAAGGGAGAGATTGTTGGAAAGTGATCAATTTTGTAAATGTTATTCACTTTTTTGTTGTCATTTATGGCAACACATCTGGGTTTTAGATCGATTCCTATAAATATAAGTTTTGCTGATTCAGAAATTGACTAAGTATAGAAGCAGAGGTACAGAAGTATTTTGGATATCGAAGATCGAGATTGATGTATTAGGGAAAGAAATCTTAGAGGAAGACAATATGGGGTATGTATGACCTCCACCTAAGTTCAATTTGTCTATAGCGAGTTGGATAGAATTGAAGACAGATAGACTGCAACAGAACAACGATGCAGAGCAGTTGGACAGTAGCAAAGATTGAGGGAGTATGACTTGGAATCCAGGTAATTGAAGTTGGATTTTGGTTGTTGATAACCTACACATTAATTATGCAAGAGCGCTGAATATGCATTTGATATTTACTATATTAAATGTATTCTGTATTGAAGGCCGACTTTGTAATATTTATATTGGGAGCCGACTTTGTAAAGTTGTGAGATATATATGTAAGATCTTTTTGATAAAGATATAAGGTGGTTAATGGATGTTGGATGAGTTTTTGAGTGAATAGAAGAGAAGATAATGACAAAGATCATTGAAGAGATATAAATGAACTATCTAAGCACTAGTGTTGCTTGTTTTGTTCATGACTGAGAACATTTTGTAATCATAATTACTTTGTAAGAGTTGTAAGCTCAGTTGGCCCCTAACAGGGTGTTGTGAACCTTTAACAGGGTTGTAATTCCTTTAACAAGGAAATGTGCTATGTAATATTCAGCTCCTAATAAGGCTAGGTCTCCTAAAAAGGATATTATACTTTAGTACATGCTTGTGGGTACCATCCCCACCAGTGTTTCCTTGAAAAAAAAATATGGTGTTATGAGTAATGTGTCATTTGCATATGTTCTTTTCTTTACTACAAGTTTATGGTTAATGTTTAAATGGTTGAATAATTTAATAAAGTTCTATAATATTGATTCACCCCCCCCCCCCCCNTCTATAATATTGATTCCCCCCCCCCCCCCCCTCTCAGTATTATCCAATCCTAATAGATACGTTTCCTGTGGAGGTGGAGATGTGCTTCGTGAAAGAGGATGTTTGGAACATTATGTGCTCTCTTCTTCTCTATAATTTTTTGTAGATAAGATGGATTTACAATTGTCCCACCAATGTGGTATCCTCCTTCTCTACTATTATAGAGGAGAGTTCCTTTTCTATTGAGGTGAGAAGGAGTTATGTAGGGAGTGTGGATTCTCTATGGGGGTGGTGTTCTCTACTATTGATAGGCTCTAGATACTTGTTGGTATTCATGATGAAGGCATGCTAACAATGTGTTGTGACTCTAGTGTTATTGGTTTGTATGGGCCCCTATATTACAAGAGGCCCCTATGGTCTCTTGCTCTCTAGGAAACCTTCTCAAGAAGAGTTATTATTCCTATTGTTTGGGTGTCGTCTTTGGCCCTTCTTGTAATTACCAACACCTTTTATTAATGTTTTGTTGATCTTTTGTCACCTTCAGACTGTGATATTGTAAGGGTCAACCCCCTTGTTTCGCTGCTTAGCTTAATAAAAACCATACTTATCTTGTAATAAAAATATAACATTTAAAAAATAATAATTAAACAATTTTTAAATTTTGACGCATTTAAGTGGTGTGAAATATTGACAGAGGTTTTTGCATCCATATGCGAGTATTTAAGTTTTTTCAGCATTCTTGTTCTTTTAGCTCTTCTCATCTTGATGATGAATCACAAAGTGTGATTCGAAACATTGATGCAAAAAACTTACACACAATCAAATCCAGAAATTGAGTAATCTTTATTTAATGGATTATGGAAATCTCCTAGCACTAAGTATTTATGTTGTCAGGATGATAGAGGTTTTTGCATTCATATGTGAGTCTAATATACTTTGGACGCAATTAAGAATATCAAATTTTCCCAATGTTTGTTGTTCTTGAATTCAACTGTATGTTCTTTTTTGCATCAAGGACCACACTGCGTGATCCATCATGAAGATGTTTGAAAACTCAAGTATAATAAACTAAAGATACTCTTACCAAAATAAGGAAAAATAAAATATCTATAATCAAAATAATAATAATAATAAAACTTTATATTACATTGCAACATAAAAAAATATGCAGATCAAGTACATGAATAATTCAACAAGAATGTGTTTTAGCAATTTTTCAGCAAGAAAAAGATGGAGAAAACATATCAAATTTAGAAAACACCAGCCCTTGACAAAGCACAAATGACAAATCTACTCGTATTTAATCTTGTGACATTAAAAAGATTCTATTCTATTCTATTCCATTAAAATAAGATAATTTTTATTTACTTTTCCCTTTGATTTTGATCTTCTCCATCCAAAAACAATTTTATACTCATACAAAACATATATGTCGAATGAAGATTTCATCCAAATTACTTGGAAAGAATGTCGATGGCTCAAAAATTGTTAATTGGATTTCTTGTCAACTCTGACATAAAAGGAAATAGTTTTTAAACAAATTCACTAGTTGGCTTCAGTGTTATTCAATTTTGGAGCAAGCAACTGGCCAATTCAATCTTTTTACATGCTTAATTAAACAACAAATTCAATCTTCTAGGAAAGGAATCCTTGACTTTAATATATCAAAGAGACGCTGAATTGTTCATGGATTCCAATTAATATAAGAGATTGTGCTATTTAAAGCTGGTCAAAGAGCATTAACTAGTAGATGGTGGAATTGGCCACATTTTGATCTTACCCCAGAACTTCTAAAAAATGGCAAAATAGGGCACGTTTCAAGATTTGAAACATCGCATATTTCAATATCCTGTTCTTCTATTGATGATATCATACTTTCAACATTATAGTATTCATCTTCAAAACTCATTATACTACCTATACTATTTGTACATATTTCACCCCTCTTATATAATAGATTTGAAAGAATTCTGAGATCATTCTTGCATGTGTCCTCTTCTGTGTGCTGATCATAATACATACTTTTACCAGATGGATCATATTTTTGAGTGTCTTTGTGCACTTCATCAACCAGGCCAATATCTTCATTATCTATATAATCTTTAGAACTTTCCTTCAACATATTCTCATCATTATGCTTAGCTAGTTTAATCCCATCTTCACAAGTCTGATACGACTCCTGCTCAAAGGATGAATTCAAAGATGTTTCACCTTCTGAATGCATATTTTGACTTTTATCAACTTTAAAATCATCATTAGGCCTGCTACCTTCATCATGATGTTGGTGAACTTGATTGCATAGAAAATCATCTTCAAACAATGGATTTAAGAACATGGATAATTCAGGCATACCCTCATGAGAGTTTTCATCTAGATCATCAGATATTTTATCAACAAGACTAATATATTCATTGACATTAATTTTTGAAACTTCTTGTTCATATATCACATGTTTTTCTACTTTATCTCCACTATTTTGATTCCTGAAATTTATCATCTCCTTCATCTAGCACCCCCTGAGTATGTGTTGATCTGTTAACTTGTTTATCATGGTGGATTGAGAAAAAATTTACACTATTTCTCTGAACTTGTTTTTTGATATTCCATGTCTAACAAAGATAAGGTTTCTTCTATACTAAGAAGGTCTTCTTCCTTATCACCGTGTTTATTGATATATGTTTCCATTCAAATCTCACCATGTACAGATTCTTCTTCGACCTGATCCAATTTTTTTTCCTCTTTGTCATCATTCTTTTCTACCCTCAATACCTCACATATTTTCTCAAGAAAAATTCTCAGTTGAGAATCATGGTATATTCCTACCTCATGAAGTTTATCTACTAATTCCCTTCCTGGAGGCCTGATATCTGAAGGTATTTCTCGATAATTCTTTATCATTCTCATGGAAAAATGCACTGCAGGTTCATCTTCATATCTTTCCAAATTGAAGAATGTGTCCAAAGGGGACATGCAAGATTCTTCCTCCATAATGTAATTTAGATTGTCTTCCTGTTCATAACACATGTTATCTTCTTCCCCACTGATATAATCATCAAGCACTAGGACTTGTTCAATCTGATCATAAGCCTCCTCTTCCGTGTCTTCATCATCTTCTTGTAATATCTAAAACACAAGCTTCATATCAGGGTCATCTAGTGAGATTCCCAACTCCAAAAACTTTGTTATGAATTCCTCTCTTAAAGGCATGATGTCAGATGATATCTCATGATAAAATGTTTACCATCCTCATGAACAAATGTACTGTAGACTCCCCCTCAAATCTCTCCAAACTAAAAAATACATCAAGTAGAGACACACTAGGATCCTCTCCCATGCTGCAACTTTGGTCTTCATACCATTCATAACACATGTTTCTTTCTTCACCGCTGGAATCATGAAACATATCAAGACACCATCGCTCAAACTGTCTCCATGATGAAATGGATTGTGTAGGTAATGATTCATATTCTTTTTGTGCATAGTCCTTTAAGGTTTTGATAAATAATGTCATCACCTAATCTTTTGCACAAATCCCATAATCTTCTATGAATATGTAAAATGCATCCAAGTGTTGTAGTGTCGATTCATCCCATTCTCCATGGAACTTTGGTACAAGTTGTGAAAGTTTTGGGGGTAACTTGCTAGGTTCATAATCAAAATTGTTGAAATCCAATGGCCTGATGTCATCTAGAATAAAAGGATTTCTTTGAAATGATTGATACATTTGAAAAAACTATCCACCATCTCCTTTTGAGTCTTCTCCCTTAGTAGAGTCACTAACTAAAATTTTTTACTAAATAGAGTCGCCACCTCTTTCAAGGAAAATATTGATTGTTGATCTTCTAAATTCTTCCTTCCAGTAGAGTGCACTTTCAAATAAACTGGCACAACTATTCTCTAATCTATGAAATTTGAAACTCTGGGTAGCTTCACAATACTTATTATGAGAAACTCTCCCCAGCAAAGTTGCCAATCTATTGGTGCTCAAATCAACAGATTGGATTTCCTATGGACTTGCCAATCCAATGTTGGGAAACCCAAGTGATTTGGCCAGCTAACAAGTTCAGCCAAAGGCAAAGGTGGAACTTCTACAATCTTGGCTCTGTAGGACCAAGGATGGTAGGCCTATACCTTAACTTATCCCTCAAGCTTAAGGCTTTTTATAGCAGATCTGATAGCACCTCAAACCTCTCTTTCAAGTGTGGAAAATATGTACTTGAAAAAAATCCAATTGTGATAAATCACAACAAACATTGCAAGACTGAAAAACTTTGTGTAATTGTAAGAATGCTTAATAAGAATGTTTTGAAAATATATAAAAATGAATGAACACTAGATAGAATATCTCAACAACTTTTAAACAATGAACTGAAAGACTATATCCAATTATTGATAAGATCAGTGCATGTTTCAACTTGGGAAATAGAATCAATCCTATTTCAACCTTATGTACAACCCTACAAGACAGTATATGTTCCAATACCATCAACTATTCAAATGCTATAGAATCAGAGGAAATGAAGCCTATTTATATCCTTGTTAGTTCAAATGAATTTAACTCCTATGGTTGGAAGACCAATTGAACAAGAAGCCGAAAACACCAACTTTTCACAAACTCCTTGATAATCAAACAGGGATATGAGACATGCAAAATCTCTACACAAGAATTACAAAAATAGAAATTGAATCTACCTTCAATAATTTCAAGGGACTAACTACAATGAATTTAACCTTCTTACCACAAGTGAGACAGAAAACACTTATCTTAATTGATTTTGAAATAATAGTACATTTGAGTCCATGTTGCAGTTGTGATCAATTTCTAAACTAGGAACAATAATGATGATAATAATGTCCCTCACATGGTCTTGGAATCCCTATTTATATAAAGTCCAAGGGACACGTACAAGCTTCAGACCAATGTGTCTCTTGATAACAAAAACCTAACCCTAAGATCAATAATTGAACAATAGTTACATTCAAGGAATAATTAACATCCTTGTTTAAAAATGGTTGCCAACCATAAGGATTCAAAATAATGGCCACTAACAAATCACTTGTGATTTGACAAAGAAAATTCAAAATAATGATTCTGTGATAAGATCATTATGGTACTTCGACCATACATTCATTCACATATAACCATATATACTCTGCACGATAACAAATAATGTCACTGGTATCTCGAACAATTTTGTTGACAAGAATAAGATCATTGATGTTGTCAACCATCCTCTGGCATTTATCCATATTTGTGAATATCCCCCATCAAACATCTACATGTGATCATCCTTTAGTCTCAAAGATCACATTATCTTATCATCAGACAGATCTATGGTAATCGCCACCTTTGAAACCTTGCATGAAGATGTTGACGACATATCAAATAATAGATAAAACCCTCATTGGTATAAAATATAATTAAAATAATCAAAATAACATAAAAGAGTCCACATCAATGCTGCCATCTCAACATTATGTGCTTTTTCATCTCTAAGGACACGTGTTAGCATCACACAATGCCTCAATGAGTAAAGGACATGCATCTTCAGATCGAGAGATCACGCCCACCATCAATTCTATCCTCTCTTTAATAGTCGATCATCGTTACTTCAAGCTTGTGGGTCTGGGACACGCGTCATTCAGGCGTGATGCCTCAATGGCTAAAGGACATGCATCTTCTCTTAAATGAATGACACCTTTCATCGATCTTTACTGAGATTTAACCACCGATGATTGTTCAGTCTCTTTTAAAACTTGACCACCTTTTTCGTTCAATTAAAGCATGACCATTGATTATACCCATGTTCTAAAAGATAGGAACTTTAGTAGCTCAAAATTTAACTTGTTTCAAATTGACGTGCATCCTCATTCAATCTGCTCGAGCAATCCAGTAACACCAGTTGTTATCCTTTTTGTCTTATTGCTTAGAATGTCTGTGAGCCCAAGACATGTGTCGATCTGTCACAATGCCTTAAAGGTTAAATAAACCGCATATTTGCTTTGAGGCATCATGCCGATCGTAGGTCATCGCTGAACTTTAACCGCTGATCTTTCTTCTTTATCGCTCAAACTATAGTGGGTCTGGGACACATGGTGACCAATCATAATGCCTTAAAGGATAGATAACATGCATCTTCTCTTTAAGGAAACACGTCAATTGTTGGATGAAGTCTGATATGTTCGATGTTCATTTTCTTTGACCCCACTCATGAGAGATTTGATCAGACACGTGTTAGCTAGGTGTGATGCCTTAATGGATAAAGGTCATACAAATTTTGATCAAGGGAATATGCCAGCCATTGATCTTTGCTGAGATTTAACCATGAATTATGTCCTTTAAAAGGCCTAATATAATAAGCTTGATACTTCATCTCTTGAATCAATGTGGGATACTATTGTTGAGAATGATACTTAATAAAACAATGAATCAGAGCAACCATCTGTTGTGACCAAGGAGATGAAAACGACAACCTCTATGGGAGATGTAGCATAACCATGGGGGTACAACCTACAAAAACACAACACAGAGTTGCGCAAAGATAATATAATAAAAATAATAAAGTTAGAAAAGCCCGTGAAAACATTAGTAACAACTAGTTTTACGAATATGAAGATAATATTAAAGCATAAAACATAAGAGTTTATTTGACATAGGTTTAAGAATACTCCCCTGAGCCTTTTGAATATGCAAATTGATCTACAAATTTGGGTTCCACCAAACCCTAAGATATGTAAGCTATATTTTTTTGATTTTTTGAAATTTTTGGGTCTATAATGAGGACAGTGCAATATGAAAATGAATTAAGAAAGGCTCTAAATTCTAAATGCAAGAATGTCACTAAAATGCAAGGTATGAACTTCTAATATCCAAGGTTGAAGACTATTATGTCGATCATAATTTTTTTGGATAAGGACAAACAATATGGTTTGGACCCATGTTGTTTTGTTGCTCTATGAAGGAAATTGTTTAGGATAGGGTTTGATGATGTATACACCCAACAATCACACACTCAAAATATGGTTGTAGGAAAAAATAAACTAAAAGAATCATTCTGTGTATATTCAATGACCTTTTCAAGTCACAAGTTTTCACTTGGTCTAACACAATAAAAAAGATACAAGCAGTCTAACCTAAGGTCAACTGGCTTCATACAAAATATTTTAGGCCCATTTCTTGGTAGTTTGTCAACTCACACAACCTGACACACTCTAGGACGTAAGACCTTTTGAATGCGCCCATGTTTTTGCCCTTTTCCAGGTATTTTTTGTCATGTCAAAGAAGATTGCTCTTCAAATTACACAATACCTTGGGACACATATGATGAGGATCTAGTGGGGGAAATTCTTCCCTCCCCTTGTACTAAAATAGGTTGATGTTTGAAGGTGAACCGGGTGGCCTCTATTTAACACAATTTTAGTTAGATTCTGTGGAGTCTCCCCAATCAATTTATACATGCGTGAGGCACTAAAGTCTCTAGTGGACCATGCCAACTCCTTAGGCATGCATGCCCAATCTGGGATACCATCCACACACCTCACCCAAGCTTGGTTAGATATAAAAAATTCATGGGTTTTCCCCACATCTTGTTTATATACTGTTCGGAAGGGATTTTCCAGTTTGAGGTCATCCTTTGGTGGTTAAACACACCCCCAAACATGCCTCTCTAAGAAAATAAAATGGATTTTATTTCTAATAGTTGTGCAAGTGCACCAAACACTCAAGACACAAGGTTAATCAAATTAAACACCAAAATCAAATGTTAACTAATCTACCAATCATCCACATAGACACATGAGTTCATTTTTAATGCACCAAACCAAATGAGATTTACTTTGTTCAATTTTAATGCACTAAATCCAAATGTATTTTGCGTTGTCTAATTTTAAACCCACATCAATTTTAAGCACCAAATCTAAAGATGAGTTTGTGATGTATATCCATACAATGTTCATTTTAGTGCACTAAAAAGAAGCTAAAAAATAAAAGTTAGTACAAAAAAACCTAAGATCTAGGAATCAAATTTGATAGTCCATAAGCACATTTGCATTAAAATGAAGACAATCAAATTTTTGAGTGATTATAGTTACCTTATCCAAGTATGTGTTGAATAGACCTTCACATCCAATTTATGCTTCCAATTCTGCGATTTGTAGTTTACGAGTTGTTCTCTAATTTTTTTATATTTCCCTCTCTTTGTCTTGGTGTTGCTGGTTCTTGGACCTTCATTTTTCACGTGTTTTGTTAGGTGATTGCAGTGTTTTATATTTGTTACCTGTATTGAATTAGAAAACACAAACATAGACAAAACAGGGTTTCTAATACAAAAATCAGGATGTCAATAACAAATAAGCAACAAATTTTAGCTATATTGTTTGGCCCCAAAAAAAGAAATGAAAAGAAGTAACCCCTACTAAATATTACTGAGCTTTCCAAAATTCTTAAATTGTGCCCTAGGGACCCATTTTATTAAAATAGGTCTGTTTTCAAAGATCTACTTTTTTTTTGGCATTATTGTTCATCAAACTTAAAACCACAAAGAATGAACCTCCTACAAAATTTCAAGACCTTTTCAAAAATGTAATAAAAAATACAGATTTTTGCCCAGAAATGTTTTTTTATGAAATATCATAAAAAATTATATATCACAATTTTTTTTAAAAAAAATCTAAATTTTGGATTGTAGGCTCCTTACATCAACACCAACTTGCAGTAAAAATTTCATAGAAAAATTCAAAGTCATTTGAAATATATGACCAAATCTTTGAAAACCATACTATTTGTCCCACCAAGGGTGCCAGATGTAGATGGGGGAAATAGATGATCTGTCTTTTCAAATCTTTCCAACATCCAACAATGGAGTACCTACAAATCACACACACATGCAAAATGAAATATCTAATCTAATCTACACATGTATACAAGTAGATTTCTAATTCCATTGCCCTCCTGTTTGTCAGGGTTTTGTGAGTTCACGTTAGGTTCACCATTGTAATCAAGTGTAATTCGCATATGGAAACTTGTAATTGAACACAAATCTAACCATAAAAGATATGTTAATCAGAGTTAGTATAAATCCTAATATCAAAAGAGGAAGAAAGGAAACATAATGCATAAACAATTAATAAATTGAATCCATGAAAACAAAAGCATATGCAAACTGATTAAGTCCTCCTTTGTTGTTCTCCTTCTTAATACAACGCGGGTTCTCAATTTTAAGCTCAACGTGATGACATAAGAATTTAAAGCCTAATGTGGTTTTACGTGATTGTAAATTATGAGAATTAGCTCTCATTATATATAATTTTAGGTTTAAATAAGGATTCTGGGATTGAAGAGATAACTAAAATTGATTGAGAAGTTCAACTCATATTGATTAGAGAGTTGAACTCAAATGACTGATCAATTAACTAAGACTAATTGGGAGTGAAGTGGATAGATTGATTTGTTAACTCATGTGATTGTGAGTGAACTAATTTTGGTTAGATTGTGGGCTGAATTGATTTAAGAGATGACTAAATAGATTGATTAGTCAACATATTAGATTGAATACATGACTAAATAGATTGATTAGTCAGAAAAATGATTCAAGAGTTAAGAAAGGTGATTGAAGAGTTAGTCCGAGACTCAGTGTTAGTTAGAACTAGAAAAATAAATTTAATTAAATAAATTATAAAATTTATTTAATTGCACATGTGGAGTTTAAATAAATAAATAAGTCTTATTTATTTATGAGAAGAATAATTAGTAAATTAAATAAATTAAAATTTATTTAATTGTGCATGATGGGGATAAATAAATTAAATAATTTATTTATTTTAAGCATATCTTAGTCGACTTAGGGGAATATGGAAATAAAATCAAATAATTATTTTATTCATTTTATAAGACTTTGTTGGTAAATTAATTAATTAATTAATTATTTAATTGTGATGACAAGATTAAGAAAAGTTAGTTTAATTAAATAATACAAATTATTTAATTAAAATTGGTGAAAAAATATTAATTAATTGATTAAAAATCATTTAATTAATAATTAGAAAAATATTAGATAATTAAATAATTATAATAATTATCTAGTTATAGAAGACTAGATAAGATAAGATAAATTTATTAATGTCCAACAAGAGACCAACAAGGGTCTAAGGGACTGGAAATGTACAACAAAAGGAACAGTGAACCAATAGACCACCAAATAGTGGTCGGGAAAGCAACCAAGAGCGAAAAAAGAAAGAAGAGAACAAGAAACAACAAGCAAGAAGAACAGACACAAGAGAAGGACTAAGGATCATTTTCAGGTAGAAAGAAATCTAACACTAAAGGATAATGATCTAGATGAGCAAGAATCCTGGGTCGTCGCTATGAGCTGCTAGAGATGTGTCGCTGACGGGTAAAGGTGTTGCAGGGTCTTAAAGATCTACAGTGACCGGTGATGGAGGCAATGTGAGGCTGCTTCACCCCCCATAAAGGAGACAAGGGTGAGAAGAAGGCCGTAATGAGTTGATCAGATATCTGTCTCTGGGGGAAAAGAAGTTGTAGAGTATGCTCGCGAAGCTGTACAGTCTCATGGAGATAAAGTGCCAGGCATTTCTAATCGGTGTAGCTGAAGAAAGAAGTCAAGGAACTGCACCCTCTAAATAAGCAATAGAATCTCCCTCTAATCTCATAGTAAGTAGGACAATGAAAGATGAAGTGCGTCTCAGTCTCAATCTCGGCCAGGGTGTATAACCCGCAAATCTGATCATCTCTATCGATGTGATGGTCTATCTGGGCCTAAAGGCGGTGAGATCCAACCCTGAAAGAACTCAGTGTGATGCGAAGGGCATGGCACCAACGCTGAGATAAGTATCTAAGATGAACAATAATCCCATCCGAATGTCTAGAAAGTGCTCAACATAAAAAGCCATCCTCGGGCTCAGACCCCGACACGGGTTGATCTAGGTTGTGGTGATATACTGTCTGTATATGTCAAGTTTGACATGTTTGTTCAATTCCTGTCTGGAAGGGAGGAGGTGAGCCGGAGCGTCAAGCGAGAACTGATAGGGGGAGGTGATCAATGTCAATCCCAATGGAACCTAGGGCATACCAACAACGGGCTTTGGGGGAGGGGTCTGACTTGGCAAGCGCTAGTGAAGAGCAATAGGCCAGGTAGGAGTATATGTTGCGACCATCATTGGAGTCCCCAAAACAACGGAGATGGTGAATAGTTTAAAGAATTTACTTAATTAAAGAAGTCTTAGTTAACTAATTAAATAAAATAATGATTTAATTATGGGTGACAAGAATTAAGAAGATATTTAAATAAATAATAAATATTATTTAATTCGGGAGACAAGATTAATAAATAAAATAAATTGTTTATTTATTTTAGAAGAGGTTGATTTTTTGAAAAAAGTTAATAATTAAATAAATTATAGAACTTATTAGTATTTGCCATTAGGCTAGATACGGCTAGATACTATTGCAATGAGTTTTTCTTAACTAGTTATCAAAACAAGTTCTTTTAGCCAATTATAATTTTGACTAATAAGTTTGGGGTCTTATACACGAATTAAATATTAAATTAAATTTAAAAAACCTATAATTTTAAACATGATAAATGATATTAAATTTAAAAAACCTATAATTTTAATCATGATAAATGATATTAAATTTAAAAAACCTATAATTTATTTTTAAAATAAGAATTTTAGACATAATAATTCTTTCATATTATTGTCTCATACATTATACAAATTTTATATTAAATAATTATTTTTACAAAATATATTAAATTGACTTAAAATTATTATATAAACAATTAATTTGTTTTTTAGTTTGCTTCTAAAAATTATGGCTCATTTCTCTATTAGATTATTATTTCTAATAAAATTGAAAATTATTATATTTAATTAAATTATATCAAATATTATAACAATAATTAATTATAGCCAAATACTTGGCCACTTGTTTGATTATAAAATATATAGTTAATTAATTAAATAACTATTTAATTGTAGAGAAATATAAGAATGCATTTAATTAAATAATAATGATTATTTAATTAAAGTGGAGAAATTTGATTAATTAAATAATTTAATTAATATTAGAAGAAAATTAGATAATTAAATAGTTATTTTAATTATTTAATAATGTGAAAAGAAGAAAATGTCTATTTTTAAATTTAAATTAGAAGAATGACACAAATTAATTAAATAAATAAAAATTATTCAATTAATTAAAAAGAAAGTTAATACAATTATTGCTTGTAGGTGTGAGACAATTTTATGTGTCTACAAGGAGATACAAGATTTCGTTCATTTCACTGGTTTTGGATGCTTTGCTTTTGTGATGCGGGTCCTTGGGTGCTCTGGTTATTGAGAATGTGTTGCTCCAGCTTGGTGGGGCTTGAAAAATGCATGTTGATCCTCAATACTTCTTGTTTGCATGAAGATGGTGCCTACCTTGGTTTCAAAGACGGTTTTGTGAGCCTTGTGGCTTTGTTTAAGGATGCAGATATGAAATAGAGGAAGGGATTATATGTATCCAAAATACGATGGATGCCTTGTGTGTGATCCCTAGTGTTTTGAAGGTATTTTGGCAATCGATGGATTGGGTCGCACTCCCATTTGTCGATGAGGGTGTTTTGGGATTTCGCTCCTTCCATTGGTCTTATACATTGTACTTCTATGTGGTTAGGGATGACATGGCTGACTGTTTTCTACTAGACAGGAAAGTGTTGCTCCAACTTTTGGAGAAGCTTGGAAAATACTAGTGTAACATCAATGCCTACTGTGTTTGAAGATGGTGCCTACCTTGGCTCCTAGTAAGGTGTCCTTTGCCTTGTGTAGCTGGATGATCGAAGTTGATGTTACTTTCGGGTCTTTTTTTTTTGTTTTTTTTGTTTGGACTGCCCTTCTTTGTTGGTGTGGATAGTGGTCTTGTTTTTCCTAGTGGTTAGTTGGTTGCTAACAGTTTTCAAGGGCTCGTCCTGGCCTTTGGTTGTTTTTGGTTGAGGGTCGTTGCTGACTTTAGGGCTATCATTGTCATTGCTGATGGGAGGTTATGGATATTTTAATGGTGATTGACACATTATGTTTGCTTCTTCCTCTCTCGCAGTTCCTATAGAGGCGAATACGTTTCCTGTGGAGGTGGAGATGTGCTTCGTGAAAGAGGATGTTTGGAACATTATGTGGTCTCTTCTTCTCTATCGTTGCTTGCATATAAGATGGATTTACAATGGGCCCTCCAATGTGGTCTCCTCCTTCTCTACTATTATAGAGGAGGGTTCCTTTCTATTGAGGTGAGAAGGAGCTATGTAGGGAGTGTGGATTCTCTATGGGGGTGATGTTCTCTACTATTGATTGGCTATGAATACTTGTTGGTATTCATGATGAAGGCTTGCTAACAATGTGTTGTGACTCTACTGTTATTGGCCTATATGGGTCCCTATATTACAAGAGGCCAACTGTGGTCTCTTGCTCTCTAAGCAACCTTCCCAAGAAAAGTTATTATTCCTACTGTTTGGGTGTCATCTCTAGCCCTTTCTTGTAATTGCCAACACCTTTATTAATGTGTTGTTGATCTTCTGTCGCCTTCAGACTGTGATATTGTAAGGGTCAACCCCCTTGTTTCACTACTTAATAAAAAACACACTCATCTTGTAATAAAAAAATAACATTTAAAAAATAATAATAAAACATTTTTTTTAAATTTTTTACGCATTTAAGTGGTATGAAATATTGACAGAGGTTTTTGCATCCATATGTGAGTATTTAAGTTTTGCACCAGTCTTGTTCTTTCAGCTCTTCTCATCCTGATGATGGATCACATAGTGTGATTCAAAATGTTGATTAGGCTAGATACTATTGCAATGAGTTTTTCTTAACTAGTTATTAAAACAACTTATTTCAACCAATTACAATTTAGTATTTTGATTTTTTTTTAAAATTAATTTATTTTAAAGGATACATGTGAAATATTTAAGTTATAAAATCATGAAAATTATTTTTCTTGACGCTGATTGACTAATAAGTTTGGGGTCTTATACACAAATTTTACATAAAACACTATATCTGGAGGCAATTTTTCAGGACACACTATTTAAGGAATGGTGGAGTAAATTAGCCGAGTTCAAACAAAACTAAAATATCAATTATACCATAGGTTTAATGTGGTACGAATAATTTTCACTAGTTATTAAAAAAATTTATTTCCACCAATTATAAACAAGTATTGTTTATATTTATAAAATCTTATTTCTTCTCCTAAGTGTATTTCATATTTTTTAAGTTTTAAAATTTGAAAAATTATTTATCTACACAACAATTGGCTAATATGTTAGAGGTCTTATACATGGCTTTTTCGGAAGCCACAACATGATAGTGTTTTGTTCCTCTTTTACAGGGTTTTCCACTCCTGTTATGGCTTTGTTGGCTCTAATGCTCCTTCTTATTTTCCGCCCTATGTTCATCTATTTACAATTCCGTCATTTAATAGAAATGGTATATTGGACAATAAATGTTGTTGGATTAAATTTATGGATGTACATTTGAAGATATAAATTAAATTAATTGTCTAATATACTATAACTATAATTTTATAAAAAAGCTATTCAATTATCTAAAATATATTTAATCAAAACTAAAATTAATTATACAAACCACTAGTGATGTAATTTTTTAACTTTAATTATTCTAAATTTAATAAGTGAAATTTTATATTTATTAAAATAACAAATCATCTATCTTTTTAATTTTAGCTATTTATCTTTACATGGAATAAATTCTAAATTCATTCAAGTTACCTAAAATGTTAGAAAACTCAAGTAAACTAAACTAAAGATACTCTTACCAAAATAAGGAAAAATAAAATATCTATAATCTAAATAATGAAAATAATTAAAAAGAAAAACTTTATATTACATTGCAGCATAAAAAAACATGCAGATCAAGTACATGAATAATTCAACAAGAACGTGTTTTAGCAATTTTTCAACCAGAAAAAGATGGAGAAAACATATCAAATTAAATAAAAAAACACGAGCCCTTGACAAAGCCCAAACGACAAATGTACTAATCTTTAATATCGTGACATTAAAAAGCTTCTATTCTATTATAAAAAGATAATTTTTATTCACTTTTCCCTTTGATTTTGATCTTCTCCATCCAAAAACAATTTTATACTCGTACAAAACATATATGTCGAATGAAAATTTCATCCAAATTACTTGGAACGAATGCCGATGGCTCAAAAACTGTTAATTGGATTTCGTGTCAACTCTGACATAAAATGCAATAGTTTTAAACAAATTCCCTGGTTGGCTTCGGTGTTATTCAATTTTGGAGCAGGTAAGTAGCCAATTCAATCTCTTTCCATGCTTAATTAAACAACAAATTCAATCTTCCAGGCAAGAAATCCTTGACTTTAATATATCAAACAGGAACTGTTCATGGATTCCACTTAATAGAGGAGCTTGTGCTATTTAAAGCTGGTCAAAATGCATTAACTAGCAGATGGCGGAGTTGGCCACGTTTTAATCTTACCCTGTAACTTCTAAAAAATGGCGAAATAGGGCACGTTTTAATCTTACCCTGGAACTTTTAAAATAATAAAAAAGCTACATTGGTGGTGGGAAATGGTAATTTGGGACTGGGGGCCACAGATCATCTTGAATCGACAAGAACGATTATCAAGGAATATTCCAGGCATGTTGTTTGCGTTGAACGGCCTCGATCGCGTTGATGACCAAAGCCTTCGAAATCGGACGATTGGAGCGGCATTGAACAATTCCGATTATCTACCACGCTGACCTGATTAATTCTATCACTTTTTAGCTCTCTAGTAGGTGATTTGAGCGATAGAAGTTCATGCATTGAACACGCAGAGATTGTCCATTTCTAAGGTGCGCCACACGCCACTAGCGAGGAAAACACACATTCTCGGATCGCTAGCAGAAGCGCCCAATTCGCCATTTCTGGACCATATTTTGCCGGCTTCAGTCACACTGCCATTACGAGATCTTCGTTTCGAGGTGAGGAATCTCTGGTTTGAGGTTTTCAACGTTCGTTTCCGTCAATATTTGTAAATACTAGGGTTTCCTGCATCCAAAATTTGAAGATGATCGTCAAACTGGGTTGTTGTACGTACGCGTGTTCTGAAGTATTGGGGGTTTTAAGGGTTGCTGTGGCTGTTTTGATCGAAAAATGGTGGCATTTGAGGGGCTCACGCGGTAGAATTTCTGCAATTTTTTGGATTCTGTTAAGCTTTTAGCGCTAGGCTTGGTTTTTGATGCTTTCCATGTCAATATTTGGCGGAAGGGGATATTTCTGTTAGGGTTTCTGTTATTGATCGAAGAATGTAACGTTTTTTGTTCTCTTGACAGGCGAATTTTTCGTAGGGTTTTCTTCGTATTCAATTTTTGTTGGAGATGGATTACTTCTTCAGAGTCCGTATGGCCGACGGTATGCCACCGCACGAGAGGCTTATCGATCAGGGCGTGGAATTGTGCCCTTTTCTGAGGAACATTACCGAACCCACAAATTTTTGCTTTGCCTCGCCGATAAGATTTCCCACGCCAGTAAGTGCTGTTTCGTCTCACCAATTTCTAACGTTCAGGAATTTTCTTGGATTTGTATCAGTTGCATATGAATTGTAAAGGTGCTTTTCAGGTCACCACCATGCCAGTCACCGTTAGCACCAATGATATGAGACCTTCCTTTTGTTGATTTACATTGAGATTTTTTTTTTCTTTTTCCATTTATGCTGTATATTTTGTTCAAGTTCCATGCCACTGGGCGTTGATCATATGACCAAGCTCAGGACGTTAAGTGACCTTATATGCATGCTAGAGGTCGGAGCACTCAATCCTGAATTTGTTTCTCTTTGTTTACATGCCTGTTTCACTTTTTTCAACTTTAAGAAAGTAATCTTTAGATCTTTTCTGTTTATCAGCACTTATGATGGTTTCTGTTCAGAACATTAGAAATAATTTCCTTTGGTGGCAGTGTTACGTATGGTTTGATCCTTGATCATAAATAGCTTTTTATTCCCCTTCTAAGTGCAGTGAAAGTAATAAAAAAATGTTGAGATTACATCCAGTCCCACGAGCATGTTATCATTAGTGAATTTTTATGATACTATGTTCACTGAATATTTGATAGGATAATCTACTACGATGCTTTTTTCTGACAGTTGTGTAATGCACTCGCTTTCTGTGGTCATGAACAAATTTTGTTTTAGAAGGGTGTTTTACTTTTCGTTGTGTGTCAAAAAAGATTAAATTATATGGGTATGTTATTTGTAGCAGGTAGTGATATTTTGTAAATTTAGGAAAAGAATATGAGAAAGATACAGAAATTATAAAAACTTATTCAAAGAAAAACTACAATTGAAACAAAGATAATTCATTTAATGCTAAGTTGCTGGTTCGGATTCGGGTTTGGAATCGGGTTCAAGATTTGGGTTCAAAATTCGTCCAATTTTTTTTTGGGGTGGGTTCGAATTCATTTTGGGTTCGTCCGTACAAAAACATATGCTCTCTCTCTCTCTCTCTCTATATATATATATATATATATATATATATATAGATATATATATATATGTGCAGTAGCAAATAAGTTCATACACCACTATGCTAATAGTAAAGCAACATAGCAAAATACACCACCATATATATTAATGTTTTAGTCCAAATGACATGTTTTAGCTTTTTGGCCTTTTTAGTGGTCTATTTTAGGGTTGGAGGGTCGAACTGACTAAAATAGACAAAAAAAAAGTTAAAAAAATCCATTTTTGGCCAAATTCAGCCCGGATCCTGCCTTAGATTTGCCGTAGAAACAGAAAAATCTGTGCTGGGTTCATCTGACAGTATCTGGGCAGACTTTGAAGGTCTGCAGCAGACTTTTGCAAGAACCGGACCAGACTTTGGGGTTGCCAGGGAAGAATTTGGCAACATAGATTTAATGTTAATATGATAAAATCAGCAAGCTGCATCATATGGGTCTTCAAAAAGATAATTACAAGCATGAATTGAAGTTCAGCAAGAATGAATAGTTTCTGTCATTTGCATTCAAAATGAAGTAAAATGAGTGTGTGCTTAAAATGGTTTAGATGACACTTTTCGGTTAAAAGGGTCGTTTTTTTTTCTTTTTTCAGTCAAATTATAAAGTAGAAAAAGAGCTAAAAGTTAATAAATAAAAACTGCCTTTTTTCCCGTGGGTTTGCCTGACTCACCTCAGTTTATCCCAGCCAAACCCAGGCCTGTTTTACGGGACCCTGAAAGACCTCCACATCACTGCTGAATTTACCCAGTTCTTGAACTGGGTTGAACTGGACTTGGATCTAGGCCAGTATGCCAACAAATGGGTAACTAGGAATGAAAGGCGATCAAGGCAAAGGGAATGTTTTGACTTTTGTGCTACCCTGTGTTACCTGGATACAAGTATAAATATGGGTTGTGTTTGAGAAATGTTGTTTTCTGGATACCTTGGATATAGTGTAGCATGGAAATGACCATACATTAAAATATAAAAATAAATAAGTGAATATTATTATATTAATATCGTGTTCCTCAGAAAAATAAACAAAAGCCAAATTTTCTCTTTAGTTTATAAATTTTGATTCACATCATAAGGTCAAATACATTAATTGTCAAACTAAAGCACATGAAAAAAAATCATCAAATTACTCTTCATCAAGAGTTCAAAAATTTTGCCCCTTGATTTACTAGAACCAGGTATCTTTTTTCTCACTCTAGCTTCACCATCAGACTCGTGTAGGATTCTTTTCCCTGTTATCTCCAAGTAATAAAAGCCACACAAGGGTAGCTAAGGAGCATCCAAGTTAGGTCGCTATGGCTCTATATTCCAAAGCATTGTCGGCACCAGATTAGATTTGTCTAAGCTGTGCAACTTGAGGTGCAAATTTCAATGCACAAAGATGAATTTACCTGCTGTCTTCATCGCTGACCTATTGCATTCAACTGTGTGGATAAAGGAGGATGTACTCCAGTTTGGTTTAGTGAGACAAGTTAGTTACCTGTAGATGAAAAATTGAGAAGATGTGCATGTTGCCTTAAAAATTTATAGGAAACCATCCTGCATGGTTGAGAAGATATCTATGTTGCCCAAACAATATTTAAGCCCCAATCTATAACAATAACACTTTACCTGGAAGGGGAATGCTGTTTTACATTGAGCCAGTGCAAGATCAATCACAAATTTGAAAGCATGATGTGCCTAATCTTTACTCGAGAAGAAGAGATCAAGCATGGACAGTTGAGACAAATGCTTAGTTCCTCGTTATAAACTAGAAATTGTTGCAATTTACTGAAGAAATTCAGAAATGCTCATGAGAGTATGTATTCAGCGCTTGTTTAAGCATGAAGAGTAGCTGTCCTATTCACCGGGCATCATATTTTATGTTTCAACCAATTATTGACAATTTATGTTTATATATCCAGCAAGAAAGCTAGCGTTGCACTCTCTTGTTGATATTTCTTCAAGTTGTGAATATTCTTTTGAGGCTTTAAGGTATAGAATCATAAATAATTGAAAGTGAGTTTCTCATTTCAATTTCCACTTTTGTATATAATTTTCATGACTAGTATAGTTTTCCAGGTGATAATTCTGTATGTACCCGTATAATTGTATCAACTTGCAGGTGGTTATTTGTGCCTAGTGTGTTTTATTAGGTATTCTGACAGTGTTGGTTTGGCCTCTGCAGGTGGAAGGAGTAAGGGGTCCCATTTTTGAGGATGGACCTAACTTTGAGACCGCTTTCAGGCTCTTTCATGGCCACAATGGAGTTGTACCTCTTTCTGGAAGGTCCTCAGTTCGAGTTAATCCAGAAACTTTGCCTGGCACAGAGAATGCTCCCACCTCGGAATTTCATCCATTTGCAGCATCTGCTGCAACTATTAGCCTGTCAGCATTTGGAGCTGGAGGTCCTTTTAGTTTTGATGCTTTCATGGGGAGGAATAAAAACATAAAGAGGAATAAAAAGAAAGGAGAGTCAAATGGAAAAAAGAAAGAAGACTCAAATGGAAAAAAAAAGCCAAATCTACGGAAAGAGGTAACTGTAGCATATTTACTATTTATATACTTTGATTTCTTTACCGTAAGATCATTATGTTTTAAATCTCATGTTTTTTTGAGTCATTGCATTCATTGTCATTCTAGTTTTTATTGGCAATTTCTGCATTTGTCCTTTTTAGAAAGTATGTTCAATTGCTTAGCTCTGGCTGCAACCTACCTTGTTGCATTATGCTATGGTCTCTACGTTTAGGAAGTATTAGATAGTTCTGTTGTATATAGTGATTATGAATGCATTGATCTTTCATTTTGTGACTACCACAGGGCATGTATTGTGATTATTTACAATCTTGTGTACAGTTACTGTTATCTTCTTGTACTTATTATTTATTTTGATGAGCGTAACGTGCATGTTCTATACTACATGATTAGATCTAAACTTCTACAAATTGTTTGCAAACTGGCGAAGATAAAATTTGAATGTTAAAATAAAGTTGGGCATTTTCCTATCGCAATATACAATGTTCAGTATCTTCATGTTTTGAAACTGGCAAAAAGGAGCTAAACTTATTATTTCGTAACAAAATTAGATTGCATAGACCGTGATAAAATAGAACCTGGGTGCCTTCATTGCTATATAGTCCAAAACCACAAAGCAGAAAAATATCTAGGCAGCTCCTGTGGTGAGTCTACCTCTGAGTCTGGTATGTAATCAAAGCTAGCATAAAGTCAAACTAGCATAAAAGTCATCCCATGATAATCTGCTTCCATTTGAGGTTGTATCCATCAAATTTATAGCCTGGTAATAACAGCAGGGTATGGGTGTACCCAAGTTCTAATTTTCTAGTCATGAGCTAAGCTTCCACTTAGATGCAACATCAGTGTTCATATCTAACTTGCTCAATTTTAATTTTACCCACACACGTGCGTGCACCGGCCTGCACATGCACATGCACACCCGCGCATGCGCGTGCATGTACACATGCATGCACATGTATGAATCTATGTATAATACTAGACTATATTTTCATGTCTTTGCTGCCTGCTGCTGCTATGTGTCATTGTAACTTGAGACTGTGTATGGTTTGTGCAATTCATATAATGGGGTGTATCTTGGTGGTAGGTATATTGACAACTCTTACATCATCCTGTTTCATTTCCCTAGTTGCTTTCAGGAGGTACTAGTTGCTGTTATTCATGTGTGTTATTTAGCTTTCTAAAATCACTTGTGTTCTTATGCTTCATTTATCATGTAAACTTAGAACTATTATTCTATGTGATTGTGGAGCGTTTCTTATTGATAATGACCTTCTCATTTTGTTTGTAGATATAGGTGAAGGTTATTTTTAGGTTGTAACGAAACCAGACTACATTTGCTATATGAGAAACACTCAAGATATTTCTTTCCAAATATCCTATATATTGTTCAAGTGTGCATCTCTGGGATTTGTCTCACTAACTTGGGCACAAAACTGACCTGGGCAATTCATTTACACTTGGAGCTCTCTATTATTTAGCAATAACAATAGAGTGAAACAGTGTGAATAAAGATTACACATTGACATCTACATGATTTTTGTTATTCCATTTTCAAACATTCTTGCAATTTCAACTTTATAGTTTATACACCTTGTTGTTTATGCTATGTTTGATTGTTAAGACTCCTTATTCCATTTTATTGTTGTGCAAGATCATGAGAAAAAGGATTTTGCAAGATACTGATTTTTACCAATAGACTTTTTTTGTGCTTGTACACCAAAACTGTGAGATGTGCCCATAATGTTATTAGATTTATAACCCCGTACCATTTAAATTGACTGGCTATTACTGGGTAAGCTCACCAATTCTTGTTTAATCTTTTGTACCCTTTTTGCTCGTCCTTATAATTTTCTGTAACTATGCAGGATGGCTTTCATGAGGCGACTGGCAAAGAATGGCTAGAAACAGGACAGTGTCCAATTGCAAAATCTTATCAAGCTGTGAGCAAGGTTTTGCCACTGGTTGCAAATCTTATGCAACCTCCACCTGGAATGAAGGTAAAATGCCCCCCTGCTATAGTTGCTGCTCGGGCTGCATTAGCAAGAACAGCTTTTGTGAAGAATTTAAGGCCAAAATCATTACCTGAAAAGATGTTTGCAATTGGTCTTTTGGGTATGGCTGCTAATATTCCATTAGGTGTTTGGAGAGAACACACTGAAAAGTTTTCACCATCTTGGTTTATTGCAATTCATTCTGCAATTCCGTTCGTGGCAATGCTAAGGAAGGCAGTGAACATGCCAAAGACAGCTATGGCAGTCACAATTGCAGCTTCCATTCTGGGTCAAGTGATAGGGTCAAGAGCAGAGAAAGCAAGACTAAAGCAGGCAGAAAATATGCCGAATGTTGAATTCAGCACCTGTGAACATGCAATTGCAGGTTCTGAAACTGTGATTCCCGCAAGGGTGTATGCCTCAAATGATGAATCCTTATTGAACTCCCAGTGTGGAGTTGAAATATGGGATACTTCTGAGAGAACACAACCTACTTCTGATGCCCTTAGAGCTTGTTAATGACTTTGTATATGACAGTAACAAGTTTCTGTGGGCACAATTTTTATGGGTTGGATTTAAAAAGTAAAGACACTGATAAACTGTCAATTTATATCGCAAGCATTCCACATGAAATTAAAAATAAAGCTTGGTGTTTTGTGGTCTATCAACCACACAAGAAGTTTCTATGCAGATCTACTATTTATGTATTGTCTAGACTCAAGGTTTTGAGTGTGAACTTGCTGTTTGGGTATCCTGGACACTAGGGTAATCAGATTATGCCAAATATAGTTGTAAAAGAGTTCAATTTGCACTAAAATGGAACTTTGAATTAACTAAATTAATGTTGCTTTCTGTTTGTTCTGGTGAAACATATCAATTTTTATACTTTTTCATATATAGAGAATTAGCAGAAGTTTTTTCTTTCTGTATGTCCTGGATTTGAATGTCACAACAATTATTTTGCATGGATACAACCTCATGGTTTTCATTTGTGATTAAAAATAGTGCTGTAACGAGTTGTTTGGGGTTGCTATGAGTTAATTTATATCAGAAGGCAAGCTTTTCGTGCATTCCTTTTGTTTGCATCGATTGGTTTCGATAGAGTTCCTTACTTGCACCTCAAGATAAGGGATTGGAGGCGGCTTATGGCTGGTGTGTTCATGATTAATGTCTCTTCCATAGCACACGGTAGTATTTTCAGAGATAAGCCCTTATCACTCATCAGTCAAGAAACAATTGTATATCATATTTTCCATAAACTTACAAATACTGGTTGTAAATAATGATAGTTTGACTTATGTATGTATGAAATAAGCTAATTCATTATGTTTTTTAAAATCTACCATATCTCCTTGTAAACTGGATTACATTTAAGTTTTTTGGAAACATGATGCCCATTTATGTTTCTTAAATGTAAGGCTCTCTTAAGCATAATTTTATTTGTGATATATCTTGCTTATTAAGACACATCCTAGTTCACTAGTTACAATCGGATTACATCTTGCTTAGTAAGACACATTCTGGTTCACTAGTTACGATTTGTAATGGATACTATTTGAATTCATTCGATGTTCTTTAAAGGTGACTCTTGTGAATTATTCTCTCATGATTGCCTCATTTGGGGTTTTACTAAGATGGACAACCCGGATATTATTGTGGTTAGTTGGTTTACTTCAAAGAAGGTTATTTTAATTGATGCCTGTAAATACGTAGTGATTGCATACATCATCACACAATGCACTCTATTTCTGTCTTGTATATACTTCACTTGTTTTGGATATTCTTTAATTTGGTTGATTTTGCCTTTAGAGCTGAAGTTTCTGGACTTTTAAGGTGCATATTTGAGAGAATATGAAGTGCTTGTACAGCATCTACTGCAAAAGTTTTGACAAGAAATTTGAGCCTCGTTAGGCAATTTTTGTTTTTTTGCTCCCCCAAAAACATGAATTTAACATTACAAAAGAAAAAATACACAATATGATGACGAATAGGAGAAGATAATTGCAAATAAGATATTGCCAACAGAACATTGCATGTTGGATGTACGTTTGACTCAATATAATAATTGAAGTTTGAATTTTGATTATTAGCTGATAGGCTATTATAGGAGGGAAGTCCTACTTACTGGAATCGTGATGTTTCACATTGGACATCCGATGTCTGAAAAGTTTTCTGACAACCAACACACTTTAAACACGTACTTCAATGCCTTGTACCAGCCATCCCTCACAGAATGGAATTTATTCTCACAGGTACCTTTTGATTCTAACAAGAACTCTGATATGCATAGACTATTGGACACCTTTGTTAATAAAATCTCAAATTTCAATACAGGGAATGCAAGGAGTACCAAGATTAGTCTTCCTACAGCTGTTCTTTTGCTTGATTCTTGGCTTTAATTAAAGGTCCAAAGATTTTCCAAACCCCTAATTTGGTTTTAGTTTCTGAAGCTATTGTTGTTGATTCCATACCTACTTATGGTGAGTTGCCAATGGAGTCATCACTGAGCTAGCATGTGTGAATATTTGAGTCCGCTGTTAAACTTTACGGAAAACATTCTTCCCTTATGGATGCTTTTGATGATTATGATGGTCTAGAGAGCCATGCATTATAATCTTGTCTAACTAAGTATAGGGATTTACAAACTGAGCTTGATGTAAGTTCTGATTCTTTGTAAGGTGGGAAGTCCCACTGGAATTGTGATATCTCACATTGGACATCCGATGCCTGATAAGTTTTCCGACAACCAACACACTTTAAAACACGGACTTCAATGCCTTGTACCAGCCATCCCTCACAGAACGGAATTTATTCTCCCAGGTGCCTTTTCATTCTAACAAGAACTCCGATATGCATAGACTATCGGACACCTTTGTTAATAAAATCTCAAATTTCAATACAGGGAATTCAAGGAGTACCAAGATTAGTCTTCCTACAGCTGTTCTTTTGCTTGATTCTGGCTTTAATTAAAGCTCCAAAGATTTTCCAAACCCCTAATTTGGTTTTAGTTTTTGAAGCTATTGTTGTTGATTCCATACCTACTTATGGTGAGTTGCCAATGGAGTCGTCACTGAGCTAGCGTGTATGAATATTTGAGTCTGCTGTTAAACTTTATGGAAAACATTCTTCCCTTATGGATGCTGTTGATGATTATGATGGTCTAGAGAGCCATGCATTATAATCTTGTCTAATCAAGTATAGGGATTTACAAACTGAGCTTGATGTAAGCTCTGATTCTTTGTTAAATCTAACACGGAATGAAGAGGATTGCATTCACCAGTATAAGTGCTTTCGTTCGCATCTAAGTTCAAGTTCTATCACTGAGAAGTTGAAATTGTTTGTAACCTCTTTGTCTCTAGAACAAAGCCAACTATTTTGTATTTGCAAGATATAGAGATACTCGTGTATAGAGATGATAAAGTAGCTTTTCTATAGTCTTATACACTTCTTGTGAGGTTTTCACACCATCGCCCCATTGCCAATGGGGACACTCTTTTTGCTTTGATAGGAGTAGTGGTCATGGTAGCAATTTCAAAGTCTCCGAGTCTAAGAGACGTGTTTGAGCAACTTTAGTCTTTCTTCGAGTCAAGATGGTAAGGTTATAAGCAAGAGATCCCCAACAATGGACCAGCAAGCTTAGGATGAAACCAACCCCCTTACACTTAGAAATAGTGAAGCCTAACTTGAAGGAGGTAAGAGGATGGAAACAAGGAGATTGGGGAGTGAAAGATGGTGGCAGAATTGATTGAAATTGATACAAGCATGAAGGAAAGGGCACTTAGTGAATAAGGGTGAAGGAACGATCAATGTGGAATGAAGTCAATGATAAAATCACTTGGAAAACTCAACTTAGAAATTAATTTTGAGAGTCAAAACAAGAAGGTGGATGATTTGACATGATGAAGATGTGATAAAAGATGCAAGGAGGAAAACAAGGGAAAAAACCTAGGCGTGAAGGCGGTGGAAATCCAGGGTCTCATGTCCACATTTGTGGATGACAGACCTCAAATTTCCCCCATTAGTTTTGATCACATTTTGTCTTCGTTCGACTCCTTGTGGTGAAATATGATGATTTCAAGGTGGAGAACAAGTTTCTCTTGCAAAAGGGCTTGATTTGAGTAATCAAAAGATCGACTTATTGATGAAATCACTTTGATACTCAAGAAAAAAACATCGAGTCTAACATTCCAAAATGAGGATCTAAGTCATCAGAACATAGAAATTAAAAGGGAAATGAAGAAAAGAAGAAAGGGTATAAATCCAGGTTGAGAACGTTGTGAACACGGAGGTGGTGGAAATCCAAGGTCTCAAATCCACTCTTGTAGACAAAGACCCCCCTTTTTTCCACCACCATTTTGGCACAAGATCTCCATTCATTGGACATTATGGCAATTAGAAATAAGCATTTCAAGGTAAAAGCCATTGTTATTCCCTCTTAAACAAAGACTCATTTGGGTACGAAGGCATAAAGATCAGGTTGGTGAGAGTGAAAATACATGACCAAGACTTGAAATTTGAAGAGAGAATCATTGCGATTGGAGGAATTTGAGATGAAATTGAAGCTGAGAATTATTAGAAAAGTTGAAATGCAAGAGCTTTGGAGCAAGAAGGAAGCCAGTCCATGTGAAAGAGAAAGTGAGTTCACTTGTGGACATGAGACCCTTGACTTCCACCACCTAGGTAGAAGGGAATTTTCATTCAATAAAATTTGGTGGCAATGAAATAATATGGAATTAAGGTTAGAGATTAGTTTTTCATCAAGCATGATGAGATTCGAAGGGCTGGAAGGATCAATAAAACTCTAAAATCAGATCTGCAATAAGGAGATCATTGGACATAAACTAAATTGGAATTAAATTGTTCATCAAAAAGGAGTTTGAAGTCAAAATGTGAACAAAAAATTATGTGAAGAGGAAAAGGAAAATGTTGTGGACATGGAGGTGGTGGAAATCCAAGGTCTCAAGTCCACACTTGTGGACTTCGACCCCTGGATTTCCGTCATGCCTTTTCACTTAGCCAATTCGGCTTGAGAGCAAAATTTATTCCCAAAAATCATTGAAACCATTCACCTTGGTCGGCTAGGGGAGGGAAAGATTGATCTTTTAAAGAATGAGGCGAATATTTTTGTTTTTTTTGCTAAGTGCCCTTAAGCCAAGTTGGCCAGCCTTGGATATTTTAAAAAGGGAAAAATTGCAAATAAAAATCATAATTAAAATACCTTTTATTTTTTCCAAGGTGAAGTCGGCCCAGCCAAGGGTCATAACTCTTGACCTTAAATCACCTACATAAAAGAGGGGCAATGCATTTCATTTAATCACCTACCTATTCAAGCAGATATATTACAAGGTAGAGCAGACCTGATTTTAAAAGCAGCGAATTCCGACTTAGCTATTCGAATTTGGAGAAGGATTAGGGGCTTTCTTGCATTTAGACTTAATAAACATCAGGTTTTTGAAGGAAATTCTTTAGTTTGAGACTTAGATTTCCAGGCCTAAATAGTACGAATTTGCAGGCCTGGGCTTAAAAATCAGAAGACCAAATTTTCACAAGGAGCTGGAGTTGCAGACTCAGATTTAATCCCCCAGCCAGCAAGGTAAGTCTATGGGATTATATCTTAAATCGAAATTCAAATGGGATTTCTTGGTAATAAATCAGATCTTGGTGATGAAAATGTAATCTTTCACGGGCAATTAGAGAAGAAATTTGTAGGAAAGGTTTAATGGAGGTACTTTGAATTTCATTTATTTGCATTTAAATTTCAATTTTTAGGAAATGTCTGAGACTCAAAATACTTAATGGATGATGGTGCATGTAGGTTGAAGATGCTTAGAGAACGAGGGGCTATGGCAAGATTAAATTTAAAGACTTCAAGCAATAGTCTACAAATGGCCAACCTTTTATTAAAAAGGACGAACAAGAAGGTGATTCAAGATTGAGGACAAGGTGACGATGCAAGTTCAAGATGGAGATCAAGGAACAAATTATGCATGAGAAATCAAGGCTACAAGTGGAGGAAGATTATCATCAACTTGAATTCCTCTTGGGAATCCAAGTCCAATTGGATCAAGTAGAACAATCCAAGTGCATGAAAGGCTTCACCACTTCAAGGAGGTTATGGCCAAGAAATCAAGGTTCCAAGAAAACGAGTTATACAAAAGGAATATCAAGGCAAAGATCGAGGTAAAGGCATCAATAAATATTTCAAGTGTAAGTATCGAGAACGTGGCAATGAGAAGGTTTCCAAGAGTAGAAGAAATCCTTGAGAGAAAACAACTTGGGCAGCCACAATTGATCCAATGATTGATAATGTTGGGTATCAAGAGATATTTCTCTCATCACCAGTAAATCAATCAATTAATGAGATAAGCATGTTAAGGTGGCACATAATTATCTTCAACCAATCAGAAGGCTTCAAATGCACGTTTCTGGGAACATCCAATTAAAACATGCCAAGTGTATCTGTGAAGTCCACATAATACTTATACCTAACGTATTTTCTAATTGGTCTACAAAATCATTGTAATTTTCTCATTGGCCCACAAGGTGGTGCCTTATTGTAATTGACCAAGCATTTAATGCTTGTGGCTATTAGTTGGATTAGGGCATTGTTGGATAAATTTTGACCTTTGATCTTGAATCAATCTTGGCCACTCATTGTATTGGAACTACTATAAAAGGCTAAGCCTTCTCATTGGTAATAGATTATATTAGAATTATATTAGAGATAGAGTAGTCTAGGGAGGAGATTTGTTGAAATTGTTGTCATAATGCTATCAAACTAATTGTTAATTCATCGTTGGTCTTCATGGTGGATTACTTGTGTTATTTTGGATTATTGCACAGTTTCTACATTTTCTCACTTAGAGTAGGATTTTATTTCATGTTAAGTAGAAACAGTGTTTAGTTGAATTGAAGATATTTGGATGCATCTTTGGTGAGCTCACTTAGACCAAACCACTAGGTTCTTGTTGATTATAAGTTTGCCTTGCGTGGTCAAATGACATATTTATAATTTTTACTTTGATTATTGTTTGCACATTGATATGCATCGATGAATGTCGTTAATAGAATGATGATAGTTTGAACATCTTACATCTACCTTAGGAGATCACACTATAGCTTGGTTGATCTCGATGGCTAAACTGAGTCTAGTAGAGTTACAAATACATTCATAATCTCTTGCATTCTTGGAGTAGAATATATTTCTAAACCCTTTATCCCTTTGTAGTTTGTTTGGTTGGGAAGTAATTGAAGCATTGATATTCATTGAGTGAACAACATAAGTCCCTTTGTGATAACCATCATATCACATCATTATAACTGAGTGAACGTCCATGATTGGAAGGAACTTTGTGGTTGTCTCATTTGATCACACAATACATATACATTGTTTAGCATATGAGCTTCATTGTTCAAGAGAGAGTTGGAGATTTGGTGTTTCAATTGGAATATTGAGTATTCGATTCTGCATGGTGTTTCAAGTACATGGCCTTTATGATATGATATTTGTAGATAGATTTATAGATTATACTATGAAAAAGAGTAGTTCCTACCGTAGAGGCCACCCTCACTTCATTAGAATAATGACAGTGTGCATTAATGAGGCATGATAACAAAAATAATGTATAGAGCTTCTTGCGACAAATTATAGTCAATGCAATAATTTGGATTATATTTTCTTTGGTTACACAAATTTCAATGTTCCCTAGTAATTATATTTTATTTGAACCTAAAGTCCCTTGACAAAATTTGTAATTTTAAGTAAGATATGACCATTTTCATCTATTTTTGCATTCAAAGTGAAGTTTAAATCTCAATTATAATTTAATGTACATTCTAATTCTACATCAAAATCTCTTTTACATATTTTACGACTTTATAAATAGTACAACACATATTTTGACCTACTTTGTTTCTGGATGCTTCAAAATGTAACTTCTAATTCAATTGCACACACAAAATAACTACTTTTTGAGTGGAGTGCAACATGGTAGAACATAGATATTTTTGATATAGCCCCTGGAATCAAAATGATAACAACTTATTTTGATGTTTTTTTTTTGTTTCAAATACAGTCCTAACCAATGACCATCTTTGATAGTTGAAAATCTTGTGAATGTTGAAACTATCATTGCACTTGTTCATTAAGGTATCCAACACCCACTATATTCTTCATTGGAAGAGTAGTAATATATTCTATGCATGGGCATTAGGTATATGGGATTTTCTGGTATATGGGCTGGGCATGAGAGAGAGAGAGAGAGAGAGAGAGAGAGAGAGAGAGAGAGAGAGCACTAAATCTAGAGAACCAACATCCAAAACATTGTGCTGTTATCGACCAATTATCCTCCATGGAGGCATGACCTTTACATATAGATTACACTTCAAAATAAATCATCGTTCTAAAATTTACATTATTTATCAAAACATGAAAGGAAGTGAAATGTCAAAATTGTGCAAGCACTGTCTTTAGTCATCTTTCCATCCATCATTGTTATTGGTTCTGTATTCTATATTGTCCCAATCATCATTGTTACTACTTTTGTATTTTGTATTATCCCACCCATCATTGTTGTTCTCATTGTAGTTATTAATTCCATCTCTATCTTCAACATTTCTGATATTGGTGTCTTCTTGCTCTTCATTTGATTGAAGTCTTGATTCATGTTTATCCCATCCTCATTAGTACCCTTATCTTGGCTGTCTTCCAAGTATGTTACATATTGGATGTCCTTTTTGAATATGATCATAGATCCTTCTTTGACCAAAGACAAGAATCTTTCTCTTGGCACTTCAATAGTGTTTGTGACCTGTGACACAATATAAAAATGTACGAGTTTACAATTAAACTTAGTAAGGTCTCATTTCCTGTCTTGGAAAATCTCCTCATTTCTTTGCTTCCAGATGATCCATAAAATTTTAGAGGTTAAAGCAAACCACAATTTGTTCATTTTGAGACCGAACTCTTCCACAAAACCAACAAGGACATCATGCCATGAAAGACTATCATTACAGTTCCAAGTAATGAGTTGACCAAAAAAAGGGACCAAATTTTACTGGCAAATTTACAATAAAAAAAGGTGTTCAAAAGACTCTAGATAGTTACAAATGGAACACAAAATATTTTGTTTACCACAAGCAAACTAAAAAGATCCAACAACAAGTTTTTTATGAAGTAAAATCCATCTAAAACATATTTTCTTAGGCTTAACAGGTGAATGCCAAAATAAATTAAAGATAAAGTGTCATCTAGTGCTTGACTAGTTAAATCCTCAGATTTGATTAATTCTACTAATAATACCCACATCCTCCTCAAGTATATTATAAATTTGTTTTCTGGAGAAGTCACCCAAGGCCTTACCATCTGACCACTTTAACTGTTGAAGCATTTGACAAGAATTCAAAAAATTTCCAGGAAAGAACCTACCCACAACTTTGGAGATAAGAGTATATGTTTTCTTTTGTGAATTAGGAATATTATACTTAGCACTAATATCTTCCCAAGAACCCAATCGCTTGTCAATCACAACATCTTGAATGAGAGAAATGACTTTATTATGTCAATTTTTTGCAGAGCAATATTGAGTCAAAGCAAGAGGTTTTCCCTTAAGGTATATGCCCCACCAAATAGATCTGTCTAAAATGATAAATGAGGGATTCTTACCAACAACATTTCTTGAGTATATTAAGGGCTTGACTTGACACCATGCCTTCCAAATAGTAGAGAAAACACTGGAGCCAAAAACTTTAACCTCAAAATCTCGCAACACAATGTCTAATAATAGAATATTTTCCAGTGTTTACCCTTTTTAATAGTTGAATTGACCACATTGTTTCTGATTAAGACCTTCCAAGGCTCATTGCCACTCAATTCTTTGAGGATCCACTTGGATGCTAAGGCAATCCCTTGCATTTTCAGATCTCTTATCCCAAGTCCCCCCATTCTTCTAGGGGCGCATCACCATTCCCACTTAACACAATGTCTCTTCCTATTACCCAGACCATCAGACCACAAAAATTCCCTTAGGATTATTTCAAGTTTATTAGAGTGATAATTAGACATAATCCAAGAAGATGCGTAGTATATGTAGAAGTTGATAAACGCAACTTCACCCAAGATCACCTGCATGCAAACACTATCACGAGAAGAAGCAAGAGACAGAAGACAGAAGAATCTATGGCGGCCAAAAGGCCAGAGACTGGAAAATCATGTTGCAAGAAAAAGCTTCTATTAACAAAAATGAAATTACAATACAATCTCCTTGATCAAATGAAAGCGGTGAATCCTTATAAAAGGATACTGAAACCCTAAAGGCTAAAACCCTAAAGAATTATAAAGCGCTGCCTAAGTGAAACTTAAGCACAAAAGAGTAATGACTTAATTAATTAAATCAACATGATTTAATCAATAAGCAACTAAAGATTACTCTAACACCCCCCCTTAAGTGTAACTTAGGGAGAAGCAAAATAGCTAAACTACTGCAGAAAGCAGGAAAGATGGGTCCCGGCAACAAGGCCTGATCAGGTACCCAAAACATAAAGGGAAAAGATGTCCCAGAGAGAGGAACAAGAGAAGGAGCAAGAAGCATCTCCGAAGCATGAACTGAAAACTCTGTCAGAAGAGACTGCTGGAACCCCCACTGAAGTGCATGACCAGGTAGAGAAGACAAATGTCTGAAGAGCTGATCAATCGAACCAGGAAG
>MU224743.1:1229625-1252533 GCA_018584345.1 Thuja plicata
ACAGGATAAAGGGCGGTGTCACCGACACACAGCATGGGCTAATGTCATGGAAGGTACGCTCACTTGACAAAGGTGGATGCGCCTAAAGCGGCATAAACATCATAACCCCCCATGGCACTTTATAACAGAGTGTGAGTACTACAACCGTACAAGGTGTACAAGATCCCAAAAAAGTAGAAGAAGGCACTTTATCTCAGTGCGTTTACAGAACAAGAATGCATCAGAAGGAGCATACAAGCTCAGATGTCAGAAAGAAGAGTGAGCTATGAAATCATAAGAAGAGATCCCAGGACCTGTAGAACCAAGCAATCCACCAGAGGGCATAAACTGCCAATCTCGGAGGAGAGAAAACCTGGAGCAGAATCTAGAAAAAATACCTCTGCCACTGAATAGCACACTAAACCAGCTTTCTGACAATATCTCATTTGCCAAAAATGGAGTCCGGATGAGCCAGATATGACTCCCGGAAGGCAAAACAAAACATCATACTTCAACAGTAAAAAAAACTGTTGAAACAATAGACCCAAAAAACCAAATCACCATAGTCGAAAAGAGCTCGGAAAGAGCTTTCCGATGATATAAGGAAGTCCAAAAAAGACCTCCGTATGCTCCCTGTAGACCGAAAACAGTGAAAGGGCCCCAAAAAACTCACCAGGCCATGTTTTAAGCCCCAGGGGCTAAAAAAAATAGGCCCTCGGGCGCATGGCACGCTCCAGGGGCTGGGCCGAAGCCCTTGGTCCGCCATAGGACCGCGCTGCATAAGACTAGAGCTCGCGGGGGCTGAAAAACAGGCACCTGGTCATCAAGATGACCACCCGCTAGCGCGAGAGGGCCCGCGGGGCTAACACAAAAGCCCGCCACCGGTGGAGCGGTGGCCAGGCGGCAGAGACGGTTGCGGCGCCGGGGCGGGGTGTGCAGAATGGAGCCGGAGGAGGGCGGAGCTAGGGCGGCGGTACCGCTGCGCGGTGAGCGGAGGCCTCTGAACAGCTGCGAGCGGCGGTGGGAGGTGGCACGGCCTGTGGAGCGACGACTCGGTGGCCACGGAGCGGAGTGATGCGCGGGCGGCGTGCCCGCTTGCGCAAGAAAAAAAATATTTTTTTGAATTTTTTTTCGATTTTTGCATCGAAAAACGTGCCGTACGGCCCTAGAAGGTCGAAAAAATTCTCCAGATGCCCCGGTGTCCAAAATGGACAAACTTTATATGGATTCTAGGGTTTTTGGGCCTTCTGGACGCAATGGTAATGTCCGTTTGGGCCCAAAGTGACTAGAAACAAAGGTCCCCCTAAATCCACACAAAACCTTCTGCAAAACCTTTGAAACCCTCTGTGCTTCAACAAAACTTGAACGACGAACAGCAGGAGAGCTCTGATACCATGTAGAAGTTGATAAACGCAACTTCACCCAAGATCACCTGCATGCAAACACTGTCACGAGAAGAAGCAAGAGACAGGAGACAGAAGAATCTATGGCGGCCAAAAGGCCAGAGACTGGAAAATCATGTTGCAAGAAAAAGCTTCTATTAACAAAAATGAAATTACATCACAATCTCCTTGATCAAATGAAAGCGGTGAATCCTTATAAAAGGATATCGAAACCCTAAAGGCTAAAACCCTAAAGAATTATAAAGCGTTGCCTAAGTGAAACTTAAGCACAAAAGAGTAATGACTTAATTAATTAAATCAACATGATTTAATCAATAAGCAACTAAAGATTACTCTAACAGTATAGTGCATGTGAGGAAGAACTTTTTGAACCACTTGAGCCCAACATGCAAGAGATAACATATGAGTTTTCCATTTAAGATGTTTATTCTCAATCTTATTGTATATTCATGGCCACATATCTTTGATAGAAGGGTTTATAGAAAAGTGAACTCCTAAGTACTTTACAATGGTAGAGGGACCAGACCATTGCCATTCTCTGCCTCTTAGCTAGTTAGGAGGAGATTCTGTCCAGCCAAGCAATGTAGATTTATGCGGAGCAATTTTGGCTCCTGAGACTCGACATAATAGTTGCAACCTCCTAAGGACATTATCAAAATTAGCTTCATCCGATTCCACAAACATAGAAGTGTCATATGGAAATTTTTCTAGCAATAGATCCTCCTTATTAGGTAAGGTGATGCCTTTTATAGGAGGGCCTATCTCAGTGGCTTTTAGAATATAAGAGAGAACATCAACAACAATTACAAATAGTGTAGGTGCAAAGGGACATCCCTTCCTATAGACCTACCAAGAGAGATAGGTTATGAATATTCACCATTAACTTCAATCATAGTAGAAGAATCTTTAAACAAAATAGTGACTCATTGCAGAAATACTCTGGAAATCCAACCATCTCTAGCATCTTAAGAATAAACTGTCATTCAATTCTGTCATAAGCCTTTTCAAAGTCAAGTAACACCATATCCACATTTTGTTCCTCCATTTTAGCACAATGCATAGCCTCCCAACTTGTAATAAGATTATCCAATATATATCTACCTCTGATAAAACTTGTTTGAGTAACAGATACAATGTCATTAAGCATATCTCTAATTCTTCTGGCCACGATTTTAGTTATTATCTTGTAAGATATATTTAACCGTGTGATAGGTCTCCGATTTTTCACTTGGGATCTATCACCATCCTTAGGGAGTAATTTGATCACTCTAGTAATATTCTCTCTCAGTGATCCTGAGTCAAAGGCCTCATTATAGAGCTCCAACAACTCACATGTTATCCATTCTTTATTCTTCTAGTTATAATACTCTACTGGTAATCCATAAATGCCTAGTGACTTTCCATTTGCTAATGATCCAATAGCCTCATCTATTTCATTCAAGACAATCTTTTGATTGAGACTCTTGGCTTGAGATTTGGTCACTTTCTTGGGGATTAGTTTGATACATTGAATCATGGCTTCCTGATTCTCAATTTCATGTTCTAAGGAAAACAATTGTTTATAAAAATTAACAAAGGCATTCAATATTTATTTATTATTATTATTGGTGAATCCATTTTCCGCCTGAATACCACTGATCTCTTCTATGCTATGTTTGTCTCTTATGAGATTAAATAATTATTTAGACCCTTTGTCCCCCTATTTGAGCCACCTAGCTTTAGCTATGGTTTTTTGGCCTTGTATTTTGTAGTTTTGAGCTTTCCTCAATTGCACTTTTATCTTAATTAGTTCTTGTTCCAATTCTTGGTCATTGCCTTTGCCCTGTAAAAATTTCTCTACTTCATTGAGTTTCTTTTGATAATAATTCTCCTCTTGTTTCTTGTCCATGGATTCCTTAGTTCCTATAATTTGAAACATCTTCCTCCACACTTGAACCATCTGATCCCACTTGGCTTTTGCTGAGGTTTTAGACATACAATATTTGGATAGGGCAGTAATAGTTTGAATAACACCTAATGTGCCTTCATTCTACAACAAAGAGGTGTTGAGATTAAATAGACTGTTCCTCCTATGGTTTTTGGGATGGGATGTGATTCTTTTAAGAACAATGCAAACATAGATAGGGGAATGATCTGAAATACTGGCACGAGATACACTGATAGGGGATTGGCCTGGATTGTGAGAGAACCCAAACATAGCAGAGTTTATATAAATTCTATCCAATCTGCAATAGATTATATTCTTACTGGATTGATTATTACACCAAGTGTACCAAATATTATCATATTCATTTTTCATCCTATCCAATGGGTCACTGATGTTAAACCTCCTTTTGAATTTGGCCCAAAAGAAAAATTCATTGCCCTTCAATTCATGTTTATTCCCCCCAGATTTATCCTATCTACTTTCAATCATATTATAATCACCAATGAATATCCATTTTTCATTAGGAAGGTTATTTGATAGCCAGTCCCATAGATTGGTCCTATCTCTATAATCATTTGGAGCATATATGTTACAAACTCCTATCATTTGTTCATTGTCTTTGAAAAGAATCCATAAGGCTCTTTGAAACGGAGATACACCATTATCTGTCGTCTTATCAGCCCAACTTGGCCCGACTAGCGTAGCCACTCCCCCTTTACCTTTTGTATGCCCCGAATATAAGCATGTTGCCTTTTCCCAAACAAATTTAAGTGTGTTATAGGCATGATAACCAGTAACCTTAATCTCCTGTAAGCAGATAATATCTTTCTTCTGCACTTTATTACACCAACTTCTAACGATATATTTCCTATCTAACATTTCCAAACCTCTAATATTCCAACTGTGAATGTTCATAATCATAATTAACTTGATGGTGTGTTTTGGTTTTTACACAGTCTAGTGAAACATTCTGGAAGCTCCTTTATTTTGAGATTGTTTTTTCTCTCATCATTTTCTACACTATTACTCCTCTCATTTGGTTTCCTCTTTTTTTTTTCTTACTGACAACTTCTGTGTATTCAGCCTCTTCCACTTCTTGATCGGTCTGCTCCAAAGGACTCATTTGGGTCTCTTTATTGTGTTCATTCATAGGAGATTTGGAAGGTACGCTGTTAGAATAATCAAAACTGTTATTTAATTATGAGAAAAGTTAGAAGAATACATTTAATTAAATAATAGAGATTATTTAATTAAACATGAGCAAATTGATTAATTAAATATTATAATTATTTAATTAATATTAGAGGAAAATTAGATAATTAAATAATTTAAAAAATATTTAATTATGAGAAAGGAGGGAATTATTGATTTTTGAAATTGAATTAGAAGAATGGCATTGAATTAATTAATTAATTAAGAAGAAAGTTAGTAAAATTGTTGCTTGTAGGCATGGGACAAATATAGGTGTCTACAATTTGCCCCTCTTTGAGACAATGTGATTTTGAGTTTTGTTTCAAAGAATAATCATAACATTTTTGCCCGAGAATGCCCTAGAAAAATTGAGATGACAATGACATAATATGGTGCTCCCTTAAGAGATTGTTTGTGCAGTAAAGTGATGAATGATGTCTCAAAAGAAGAAGATGAATGTTAGCTAAAAAGATGACTATTTGATTGACATTGGACACATAGATTGCTGATAAGAATCATGTTCAGTATCAGGAAGGATCCATCCTGTATAAGACAAGTGACAACATCTAGTTTTAGGGAAGACATACCCTGTATAAGACAAGCGACAATCTTTGGTTTCACAAAAAATACATCCTGTATAAGATAAATGATGATGTCTGGTTTTAGACATATCCTGCATAAGACGCGTGATGATTGATTGATTGAACGACTGATAGAATGATTTGATCGACATAAGATTAGGTCTGATTGATAGAATGTTAATGGCATGGCTAGGTCAATAGACAATTAGGTAGATCAATTGAAAGGACATACCTTCCATTGAAATCCCGAATATGAATATAGATACCACTTTTTTTTTAATCTTCATACTTGGATGCAAATATTTTCATCATTGAACCACTTTTATTTAGTGAAATGGGTAATGCCCCCACCAAGATATTGAAAATCAAGGCAGGATTGTCCCTTTTCATATGATAGGCATGTGTAATAGACACATAATGTTTCCATCCATCTAAGGGGTCATGCATTAAGGGTTGAGGTATGTGTGACAGTCACCCAAAATACCTTTTCTCAATCTTCATAAAAATTTTCCTTAAACAACAAACAAAGAAAAATAGAACCATGAACCATCCCGACTTCTCTAATCACTTGTGGATATCCTAGAGAAGCATAGAAACACGACTCAAGATAAATCAATAAAAGATAAGACTTAACCAAATTATTCAATAACCATACTAATCTTCTTTCCAAAGATGATTGTTTCTTAATAGGACAATGTTTGATAGGATGCCTATTGTAGGAAAGGTTTATCTGTTAAGGCATGATATCTGACAAGGCACTTGTTCTAGGAAAGACATATCCATAAAAACATGTTATTTGATATGTATGTATAAAACTATAGGCAATTGATTAGTTATGTTGTAGACTACCTTGATAGGTTTGTGTATTGATGCATGATTTGTTAAGCTCGACATTTTATCTAATGTACTACTTGTGTTTGTTCAAAGTGTTTGTCATTGCAAATTTTTGTATATATAGAAAACAACGATGAAGAAAAGCTTATTTTTGGAGTTTTGATGTTTTTTTATTTTTAAGGGATTTTTTAAGACATTTAAAAGTATTTTAAAGGAATTTTGACAATTTTTATTGATTTTTAAAAGAATTTTTAAATCATTGAAGGAGGTGAAAGGCATATGTCAGGATTTATTCTCAAACATAATGTATTTATTTTTCCCATTGTATAACAAGGCATGGAACATTATGAATGGATGAATGAGTTGATGGGATGGAAATGGATAGGTGAAATAAGGGGGTAGCTTATTATGAAATCATAGCTAATTAGGTTTGCAAGAGCTATTTTACAATGGGATAATGTATTTAATTGAGATAAGGGACTAGATATGTGGCTATGGAGGTAATGACATGATCCTCTAAATGGAATTTGGTGTACATGAATGGACATGTCAAGAGATCTTTTAAAAACACGTTCTTCAGTTTTATGTCCTTAATTTTGATCAAGATGAAGAAATGGATTTGGGGTAGGAAATATGAAATGTGATAATGGATGGCGAAGGTAAGGGATGGATAAGACAAAGGATGTAGATTGAAGGGTGTGGATAAAGTGAAGTAGACAATATGCATGAAACTTTGTCAAGATCAAAGGTGGAAAAGGGTATGTGGATGGATGAGGGATCATAAAGGATGTGGTAGGTAGGATAACATAAATAAAACTTGGCCCCAAGTGTAGAGTGCAAGAGAGTAATGGATTACACATAATGTTTGTTTATCAGGTTTTCATCATGGTACTTACCTAAGGTGTTACAAGAAGGGGTTTTCACCATAGGAAAAATTATTTCTCTTTATTTATTTTATTTTTTTCACACAAGACACCTATTTGCCAGGTTTTCATCACGATGACAAATTTTTAATTTTTAATTTTTAATTTTTAAAATATTTTTGAGTTTTTGGAAGACAATGGATGAAGAAAGGACATGAAGGAAGGACTCAAGCTTCTTTTTATTTAGATAGTACTCCTGAAGGACATACTATAATGGACCATGGATATTGAAATATACTCAAAGATGTAATAGGGTTGTTGGCCTCGTCCAATGATTCAATAAGTAGGCCCTAAAACTATAACTTAGAGATTATATATCTACACTAAGTTTTTATCTTACTCATCATGAAGTTTCATGTCTTTATCAACCCAGGTATGTGAACTTGAGATGGGTCAGCACTATGTGTACACTATGACTCGATTGTAGTTATTCTATCCTATAAGGAAAGGAAATAAAAGTAAAAGTAAAATGATTGAAAGGAAATGACATAAATAATAAGCATGAATCAACAACTAAACTGAACTAGAATAGATAACATAAACAAAAGTCTTAGCAAATAGACAAGAAGTTACTCTGTTTTACCTTGGCTGTAGAAACAATCACAAAATGAAATTCCAATGGCTGTAGGAACATACAATTTCTAAGACTAAAGCTAATTGCAGAAAAGAAAATTAACTACTAAAACAAATGGGTGGAATCCTTACTAGGTGAGCTCCATTGAGTGAGTCTTCCTTAAACTTAACTCATATGCAACAAATTAAAGTATCATTCTATTCATTAAAAATTTTGTTACAACATAGTGATAATATGACTGTAAGGAACTAAACCAATTGATTGATCAACATGAGAGGCTAGAGAGGCAACACTAGGGTTTCAGATAGTGTAGAGGATGTAGAGGATACAGAGGACAATGGAGAAGACAATGAGGATGTAGATTCATGAGTGCGTGGAGGAGGTGTCTTTTGTAGAGGTTCATTTCTTCTCTGCTTTGGTTGGCATTTTTAGAGTGTTCTCTATGTTTGGTTTAGGGGGAGAAATTTTTTCAAGAAGAACGATGGATACAATTCCTCATGTCCCTCTTTATTTTGTTTTTCTTCTCTCTAGCCCATTCATGTTCACGATGGAGAGTGCATACTACTTTTGTCCGTGGCTATTCATTTCATTTCCAGGGAGCATGTGAGGAGTGTGCTCTTTTCATTCGCTCCTTCTGATCGGTGGAGGCTTGTTGATTGGTTGTGGTGGTAGGCTGGGGGTAGAGGGTCATTGGCGCTCTCTTCTCTATATTGGGGCTTTGACAATTTTGGGTTCTATCTGTTCATTGTTCCCATATTCTGCAGTGGCACAATTCCTGGATATTTTTGCTTTTATTTGGGTAGGGTCTTTCCTTGGGTTTACAATGAAAGGTATTGGGTTCTCTTTCAAATCCATGGGGCATTATTGAATCAAGTTTTGTGGTTGTAGCCACTTGGTTGGATAAGCCTAAAGAATTGTTGCTATTATTTCTCTTGGAGTTTCCCTTCTTCCCTGGCTTGGCTAGATCTCTATGGTTTGGTGGTGGGAGGATGCTGGAGGGGTGTTTTTATTTGAGGTCCTTGGATTTAGTGTTTCTACTTTGTTCCTGGGTGCTTCTATCTTCTGGGGGTGGTTTTTTTATTTTTTGGACAATTTGAGGTTTTGGGTGCCATTTGAAGAGATAAGGTGGTGTTTCAGGTCATATCTTGTAGTAGTTTTTGCTTAGGTTTCTCTTTTTGTGGCATTTTTCATTTTTTTATTCATGGAGGGGCTTGGTTCCTCTGTTACAGTCCTCTCTCTACAGGTGGATGGTTGGTTTTGTGAGATCAGGGCTCTCTCTATTCCTTTGGCCCTCTTTGTTGTTTGGTGCTCCTTGGAGTCTTCTATTGTTGGTAAGGGATTTGTCTTGTTGTTGCTGGGAGGTGAGCTAGTTGCTGGAAATTTTCAAGGGTCTAGGCTCTCCTTAGGTGGTTTTTGGTTAAGGTTTTTCTTTTCTTCTTTGGGCCTATGTTGGCCTTGGTTCCAGCTTGGTCTTGTGTCTCTTCTTTATTATTGTGGGATCAATTTTATTTCTCTGGTTCTTTATCCATGAGAATCCTTTAGAGGTGGAGTCTCCCCTATTGAAGTGGGGTTTCTGAGTGTTGCTACTATGTCAGATTGTCTCATGGTGTCTCTTCTTTCCTCTTTCATTATTCCTATGGAGGTGGAGGATGCTTCTATTAAGGGGGAATTTTGTTGTATGAGAGAGGTGGTTTGGGGATCTATGAGGTTTTTCCTATTTTATGATTGATTGGAAATGTATTTGAATCAGATGATCATGATTAAACTAGTTTTTATACTCTTGGCTACCCTTATGGAGGTGGGGTCTTCTTCTTTTGAGGTGGAGAGGAGTTTGGCAGGTTTGGCAGTGAATATTTGTTGGATTGTGAAGGTTTGGGGAGCATTTCAAAACCCTATAGTTTCTGTTGGTTCTATGTTGATCAATCTTTATAAGCGGTTTACTCTTATGGATGGTATGATGGTTTTGGGAGCCATGTTAAAACCCAAATATGGTGTGGTTTGGGAAGCCCTCCAAAACCCCATAGTTCTAGCTGGTATTTTTATGTTTAATTTTTGGAGGCAGGATGTTATGTTGGTTTTGGGAGCCATGTTAAAACCCAAAGTTTCTATTAGTAAGGCTTAGGCCCTTGTGTAGAGTTCTTCTAGGTAGCTCATACATTGTATGTCTATTATTTTATGGTTGTTGTCTTTTTTCTGACTTTTGGCTATTTTTGTCACAATGTTTACCTTTTGCAGCATCTTGTCTTAGCTGGGTTCTAGATCCTTGTTAAAATCTGATTGTATTGGGCTTTGGGGTCCCATCAAAACCTATTTTTGCCTCAATCAAAAATAACAATATGACTGTATTTCTTAAAAATGAAAGTGAGAGTATAGTATCATAAAATCTAACCTCTGAAGAGGGATATTTGATCATTATTTATAGAAGGAAAGATTCTAACATACTCTAACTAATTAGGTAGTTGAATCTGATAAACTAGGAGGACACCACTTATTGAAAACATGAAAAAGAGGAAGGAGGTTATGCATGCACAAATTTTAGTTAAACTAGTCCTACCTTAAAGAGGATCTAGCATAATAACACCTCCTAAATCTACTCAACAAGAAAACATGGACATTTAAAGTTGGGTTACCACTTCCACATGAGCTAGAATTTTTCAACCATTAACCTCTTCAATGTCCATCTCATCTTGGCTCTTTCAATGATCGGGTAGTTAGCATGAACTTCTTCCACTTTGCAAGCTCCATTTATATTTGCATCTTGATCTAAACCTGCATTATGATATTAGTGTGCACAAGACAATTATATATCCATAATCACCTTAAAATAAAATTCACGCAATCACATGAAAAAATAATATAGATAGATCACATAGCAGGTTAATACTAACAAAAAGGTACAATGATAAGTTCATGCTCATAGTTCATAAGTATAGGACTATAGCATAGAGAGTATCGGTAATCGGGTGCTAAACCGCATAGTAACAAAAAAAAAAAATGATAAATCTTAACAAAAATGAGCCATTATTTGAGCTCATCATGTCCCTCCAAGCTAATGATTTTTTGGTACTCCAACAGGTGGAACTCAATTCCTTTGTCTGGATAAGGCCCTGAAGTAACCCGCATTTGTCTGCCCTTTATTGGTCTCTGAGTTTGGACTCCAATAGAATCCCTAGGTATTTTACAATTTGTCCCACCGTGGTATTTCTACCTCTTCATTGTATTGATAGTTCCCATGGTGTGACACTAGCTACAATAGAATAGGTGGTTGAAAGATTAACGAGAGCCAATATTGTTGCATTTTTCTCCCTAGACGTATATACCTAGTGCTTTAACTGATATGATAGCTCATTCCATCTTTGTGTCAATTAACACAATAATGTCCTTCCTAAGATGGAAACTACCTACTCATATTCTAGGTATGCTTCCTCCCTAAAATCCATGATATTCCTTTTATGCTCAGAAGTGTAAATAATTTCTATGTCGGGTGTAGTAGATATCTGCAAATTTTTGTGATTCAACTCTTAAAAATAGGGGGTATGGATTTCTTTATCTTTGTATGTTCTAAATTGTTCCCCCCAACTGATTTCATTCTAAATCCATGAAATAAATTACCTCAAGTGAATATGTCCAATATATAAAAATGGATTCCATTCTTGGTCATTGGGGGAAACATAGTTGTGCAAATACTATTCACACACTAATTTTGTTTTTTAGGTGGAGAAGATTGATAAGATTGGAAAAATTCATGTGGGGGTCTCAATGGAAGGCTTTAAACTAGAAATCACCCTTGATAGTTTAAAATAAAGACTAAACTCCCTTAGGTTTAGTGCATATATCCTTGGAGGAGTCCTACATTCTATAATTTTTGGCACTGAAGTCACCACATTGTTCACCTTATCTTTTAATGCAACAATCTCTACATTCTTCTCAATTTTCTCATTTTTCTTATTGTTTTGTTCATGCAACCAGAGTTTTTTTGTTTCATTCTTCTTCTTTGTCTTGCATATTTTTCCATAAATCCATGGCTACTGATGCCCATGAGAAAGCAAGAGGTTTGTGCATACCTACTAGCATTTTCTTATGCACTTGTTCCTTATGTGCAACTTTCTCTGTAACAACAAGTTCTGCTAACTCTATGTTTACTTGCTCCTAGCCTACTTCTATTAACAACTCATGTTCACCCTAGGAAAATTGTCTTTCCTTTGACATATTCTCATCTCCATTCTCCTTAGAGTCATAATCAAGCATCAATGCCCTATCCCATTGCTCGGATGAGGAGGAGAATTTTGGGCTTTCCCTAGGAGGACAATTGTGTTTTAGTCTTTCTTCTTCACTAGGGGTGGTGTGCACAGAGTCTGATGGCTCAAATTGTATGTTTACCTTCTTTCTAGGAGATTATTCCTTCCTCATATATTTTCCTTTGATCCTATGGATCCTTATTGGAGGCATACTAGTAGTAGTTTTTATCAATTTTGGTTACTTTTAAAGGCTTTTGTTTTGCTCAGCAGCTGTAGGATGCTTTGTTTCCTTAGTTTTTTCATTTCCTAGGACTAGGATTTACCTTCTTAGATTTCTCTTTATTAGATTACGCTTTTATCATCTTTCCTTTTTCCTTTCTAATAGTTGTCCTAGTGCAAACTATTATTTTGGGGAAAGCATCTAAATTAGGGTTTGTGGAAGAACTACCTACATCCTCATGCTTAGATTCAAAGGAACTGGTTTCTACTATAGAAGGGCTTGTGCTAGGAATTGACCTATAAGTTGAAGCTCTGGGAGTGAATTTGATAACCCTTTCTTCCCTTCTAACCCTACGAGTTAGGGGTTGACCTCTAGGACCCACATTTACTACTATGAATTTCTTAATTTTTAAGAATTCATCCCATGGCATAAGAGACACATATTGTAAAGATATTTCAACTAAAAATTTAATTAAATAGTGATGGGAAACAAATTTTTCCCTATATCTCTTTGTCTCAGCATCCATGATTTCTTGTAGATTGTATAACACATTGGGAATATTCATTCTCCTCCCATGTCTCATGTGGTTTAAGAGCTTAAAATGCACATAATGTAGACAACATTGTCGACCCTCGCAAGTTAGGTATTTGATAATATATGTAGCAATTTTTTCCACTTTTATAGAAAATAAAGTCTTCTCTTCCTCTATTTGTCTACAATTAGTGGAGGGTCTCTAGGCTCTATAAATTTTTCTTTAGCTGTTGTTGCATCCCTAATTTTAGTTTCTCCTTCAACAAACAAACCTAAAAATTATGCAATTATTTCTTTGGTGGAAATAACCTTCCACAATTTCCCTATTTCCTCACCCTTGGAAAATGTTTGTCTAAAATCTAAGGCAAATTCATTATTGAAACCATTAAGATTCAAAAATTAGTCTAACCAGGCACAATTTCTGACTTTAGGTTCATAGTGCGCATCCTGCATAATTACCTGAAGGAATTTTGGTTCACTTATAATTGGTGGACCTCCCATTGCTTCTAATAAAATTGTTGCAAATTTATTTTCAAATGCCTCTTGTCTATGATTCTTTAGTGAAAAACCAAATTATCTTTCTGTTTCCTATATTTCCCTTGTAACACCAATTGTGTGTGTGTGAATTATGTACCTGCAAGCTGCAACACAACACTTCAATATGTCATTGCATCAATGGTTAGAAATATGGAAATCAATTTAAAAGCATAAGGAAACCATTTAAATAAAAATATTTCTTCCTATCTAAGAAGAGTATGATTTAAGCTATAATTGCCCTTAGATTGTGCATTAAACCAGTGACACATTCAGTCCTAGAATGGAAGATTTATTGATAATTGAAGCTAACTATCATGGAATTCATGCTTATAAATGATGCAAAGATTCATTGAATCATAAATGAAAGTTTTCTAATTAGCTATGTGAAATCATGAAACAAAAATGATAGCATAAGAGTGCATTCAAAATTCTAAAATTGTGGGCATCATAAGAGTGCATTAAAATTTCTAAAAAATGGGGGCCAATTGAGCTCAAAATTCAATCCCTTTATAGAAGAATTTGAGAGATGAGTGGTTGGGATTGATTTGTGAGGAGAGGTGAGGATTGAATCTTTGGTGATCCATGTGAGTGATCCATGTGATTAAACTCTCATTAGATTATGGATTGAATTTCCATGTGCAAGTGATGAGTTGTATTTAGAGAGTTTATTTAATTCCTTTTAACTAATTACTTTAGCCAAGGATTTAATTGGGTTGATTTGATTTAAATGGGCCAAGGTAATTAATTTGAGTTAGTGATGAAACCACTTTAATTTTAGGAGATTAAATTGATTTTGATGAATTATGTCAATAATCGAATAATTGGATTGACATAATTAGGGGTATGGTCACATTTAGGGAAAATAGGGTCTCTAGTTAGAGTAGACCAAATTAGGGTGGTTACATTTTCCCCTCTTTGAATTGATGTGCGAGAAGCGCATTGATTTAAAGAATGTCTAATGTTGACTTCATAAAGTTTGAGAATTCCACACTTGATTGAATGATATATAGCTGATGAGATCAGTCTCGAACTTGATTGAACTAAGACTGATAGTATCAAATTTGAACTTGATCGAACAAAGGTCGATAAAAAAAAGATCTGAAGATACCAATTCTAAACTTGATCAAACAATAATTGATAATACTAACTCTAAACTTGATCAAACGAAGGTCGGTACGAAGCTGCTGAGAGCTGTGAGGTATCAATTTTGAACTTGATCGAATGAGAATTGACAATACTGACTCCAAACTTGATCAAACGAAGGTAAGTACAAAGCTCCTGAGAGCTTAATAATGATCTGAGAGATTATAGACATAGATATCCAGCTTGTTAAGGGCTGAAGCCTTCTATCGAACATTCCCAACTTGATTGAAGGAAACTATCATGCCCCTATTCTTTTGATGATGAAGTCAATTTTTCTTTTTGAGAAAGAATTTGATTGATTTTAAGTGTGATCATGCCCCCTTGAGAACAAAATCAAAGGAAATAGAATAAAATCCCCCTTTAGAAGGACCAATCAATGGAATAGGTCGATTGGATCAATGAAGAATCAATTATATGATTAGATGAAGTGAAAGTGTGTTAAGAGAAAACACAATTTGACCAAGTTAACTACTTGAAAATGTTAATTTTGAGCTTGATAAAATGATATACAACAAAGATTTCAATGTATGATATATAATTTGTTGATAGAGAACCATGAAAAAATGATAGCGTAAATCCTGTGAATCATTTTCTGAACATATAGAGCAATTCTGCATTTGTTGGAGACTGTCGCAAATTTTTTACTGTGTTGTTGAAAACATTGTCCTTGTGTTCAATTTCATTCCTGATAGATCTGAGAAGAACAAAATAGAAAACTGATAGTCCGCTAAGGGTTCTGGAGCTTTGCTTTAAAACATTTGATACATTTATACATGTTTTATCATGATCTGTTTGATATTGTTGTAGACATTTCCACATTATTGATTTTCTATTCACTGATATATATGAGATAGCCTCCTCAGATTCTAATATGCTCATTGTTTCTCTTGCGATAGCTTATGTATGTGATAGATGATTAAATTGATTCACACTTTCTGATGTACTTGGTCCTTATGATGATTTAGAATTGATGCATGAGCATCTTGGGTCATTGGAAATCCTACTCAACCAAAAAGATGTTTGCTTTAGTTCTTTAGTTTGTTCTTTGTCGCTCAGGTTCTTCTTCTTGGGCATGCTTGTCTCTTGTTTCTCGGTCATGCTTTACCAATGGGTTTTGGTGATGCTTTACTGATGGGTTTTGGTGATGTCTTTACCGACGGGTTGCTGATTTTCGGTAACCATCTGCCCGTGACACTTATTTTGGAAGTTTGATCTTTGGTCATCTTCTTCATTTAATTTCTATTTCTAAGTTGATTTGGGATCTCTCATTGGGATCTATGTGGACCTAAATCTGGGTCTCTTTGTTATATTTGAGCATCGACTCCCTTGTTGGACTCTTGTATATATTTTCTTAGTTTTGGGATTGATCGGAGAGAAAGAAAGAAAATGTTTAGATATTGAGATCGAAGGTCTATGATCTCTGTTGTATGAAAATCTTATTGTAATTCATTTAATATATGGCCAAAAATAGGAAGGCCTTACAGCCTGACATGTAATGATTTTAAACAAGTTAATATAAAAGGATCTCTGTATTTCTTCTCTCACTGTGTTGCTTTTTATTTTTGCATTGTGTCTGTAAGGTGGTTTGGTTTTGGGTGTGCCCTAGGCCCCATCATCAGTCCTTCCTTGTGTCAGGTGGTATCAGAGCATGGTCAGATCTAATTTCCTTCTTGAAACCCTAACCCTAGTTGGTATTGTTGTGGGGTAGAGGATTGCGATGTGACCTACAATTGCAGAGGGATTCAAGATGGTTCGTGGGAGAGGAAATCTAGATCCAGGTCTAGCTGATATGTTTAGACAGATGGCTGCTAGATTGGAAGTTGTTGAAATAGCCTAGCACAAAGGAAGACATCATGATGATGTTAGTGATGATGAAATTGAAGAAGTTCAAGGTGAAGTTGCACCTGCACCTGTGATGAATCAAGAAGAAGAGTGATTCCTGAGAGATTTGACAAGATTGAAATCCACACCTCAGTTCAATCCTCCTGAGTATAGTGGAAAATTGGATTCTAATGAATTGATTGAATGGATAACATAAATGGAAAAATATTTTGAATATGAGAATGTGGCAAAGGATAAGAAGGTGAAGATTGCAAGCACAAAATTAAAAGGTCATGCATCCCTATGGTGGGAACATCTATAATTAGATTGAAAGAAGAAAGGTAAAGATAAAATCAAGGTATGGGACAAGATGGTAAACAATTTAAAAGGAAAGTTTCTACCTTGTGATTATCAGATTAACCTTATGTAGCGAATGCAAAGTTTGAAGCAGAAAGATAAACCAGTAAAAGATTACACTGAGGAATTCTACTGATTGGACATCAGATCTGGACATGTTGAAGATGAAGTAGAAAGAGTTGCAAGATACCTAAATGGCTTGAGAATTTTTATACAAGATGAAATCAGTTTGGTCAAGATGGAAAGCATTGAGGAGGCATACCAATTTTCCCTAAAAGCTGAAGAAAAGTTGAACAAGAGATATGAACAAAGACAAAGAGGCAGAGGAGGTAGATTCCCTAGAGGAAGAGGTAGATCTCATTGTGAGAAAAGTAGATCTGAACCAGACAAGTCAATTTCAGACACATCTCAATTCAAAGGAAAGACTAAATGGAAAGGTGGAAATTCATACCGATGAAGAGGTAATTACTCCAGAGGTGGTTATAGTAGAAAAGGTTTCCAAGTTACTTGTTACAATTATGGGGAAGAAGGACATAAATATTTTGAATGTACACATGCAAGCAAGAAGGGTAGTAATAGCATAAATGCATTGATACAAGAGGAGTCACCAAATGAAGCTGAGAAGGAAGGAAATTTCATGATCTGAAGGATACTATAGAGTGAGAAGGATAAGCAAGACCCGATCAGGAAAAGTTTGTTCAAGACCAGATGTAGAGTTGCAGAAAAAGTTTGGAAAGTAATTGTTGACAACGAAAGCTCAGATAATATGGCATCTGAGGAAATAGTTGCAAAGTTGCAATTGGAAAGGATGAAACATCCAAAACCCTATCAGATCTCATGGATCAAAGATGATCATACATTAATGGTGAGTGAACAATGTTTTGTGAATCTGAAAATTGGAAAATACTATGATAAGGTGTTGTGTGATATTATGCCTATGGATTGTTGTCATATTTTGTTGGGTAGACCTTGGAAATATGATAGACATGTTATACATAATGGAAGATTGAATAGATACTCTATTAAGGTTGATGGTAAGAAGCAAGTTTTGTTACCTTTGGTTGAAGAATATGTTGGTGAGATATGTACATCTGTGAAAGTTTGTTTGATGGAAGGTAGACATTTTTTTAAGGATTTGAAAAGAAATGATATCTATTATGCTTTGATTCCTAACAAACTGAGTAAGAATACAGAAGATGGCATTCTTGCAAAAGTTGGAAAGTTACTCACTGAGTACAAGGAGATAATTTCAAAGAATGTACCTGATGGTTTGCCACCAATGAGAGATATCAATCATTGTATGGATTTGATTCTTGGAGCTGTTTTTCCTAACAAAGAACCACATTGGTTAACACCTACCAAAAATGAAGAGCTTAACCGACAAGTTCATGAATTGTTGAACAAAGGCTTGATCTGAGAAAGTTTGAGTCCATGTGCAGTACCTGTTGTATTAGCACCTAAGAAGAATGGAGAATGTGCACTGATTCCAGAGTAATCAATAAGATTACAATGAAGTATAGGTTCCCTATACCGAGAATGGATGACATAATAGATTGTTTGAGTGGAGAAAAATATTTTACAAAAATTGATTTGAAAAGTGGATATCATCATATCAGAATTAGAGAAGGTGATGAATGGAAGACTGTCTTCAAGACAAAGGAAGGTTTGTATGAGTGGTTGGTTATGCCTTTTGGTTTAACTAATGCATCGAGTAAATTTATGAGGTTAATGAATGAAGTTTTGAAGAAATTCTTGAATAAGTGTGTGATTGTATACTTGGATGATATTTTGATATTCAGTAAGACCAGAGAAGAACGTTTGATGCATATAAGGCAAGTGTTGCAGAGATTGAAAAAGGAAAAGTTGATGATAAATCTAAAAAAGTGTTCCTTCATGAAAGAAGAGCTTGTGTATATGGGTTTTGTGATTTCAGCTGATGGTTTGAAGATGGATCCAGAGAAGGTTGAAGCCATATTAAGTTGGCCTACACCTGAAAATGTCACTGAGGTAAGACCATTTCATGGATTGGAAATTTTTTACAGGAAGTTTAACAGAAATTTCAGTTCTATTTGTAATGCTATGACTGAGACAATGAGAGGAGACAAAAGAGAATTCAAATGGACACATGGAGCTAATAAGAGTTTTTAAGCTTTGAAGTTGAAGGTTGTTGAATTACCTATGTTAGCATTACCTAATTTAAATAAGGTATTTCAAGTTGAATGTGATGCAAGTGGAAGTGCAATTGGAGCTGTGTTGACTCAAGAAGGTAAACATGTTGATTTATTTAGTGAAAAGTTAAATGATGCAAAGAGGAAATATTCTATCTATGATCAAGAGTTGTATGATATTGTACAAGCTATTAAGAAATGGAGACATTATTTGATACCAACTGAATTTGTGTTGTATACTTATCATAAGGCTTTACAGTATTTGGGTAGTTAGAATTATTTGAATCAGAGACATATGAAATGGGTAGAGTATTTGTAGAGCTTTACATTTGTGATTAAGCATAAGAGTGGATTTTCTAACAGAGTTGCTGATACATTGAGCAGAAGAAGATCTTTGTTAACTAAAATTAGAATTGAAGTCCTTGGTTTTGATGACATGAAGAATTTGTATGAAAGAGGTCTTGATTTTTTAGAGCAGTGGAGAGTGTGCAGAGCACCTAATAAAAATCAATCGAGTAAGTATGAAGATTATTTCATCCAGGAAGATATTTTATTCAAATGTATTCAATTGTCTATATCGAGAGGATTAATGAGAACTAATTTGATAAAGGAGAAACATAGTAGTGGATTGGCTGGACACTTTGGCATTGATAAAACATTGAGTTTGCTGAAGGAGAGGTATTTTTGGCCTCAGTTTTATAAAGATGTTCAGAAGTTTGTAAGAAGTTGTGGAGTTTGTCAAGTTGCAAAGGGAGTGAGTCATAATTCTGGTTTGTATTCACCTATTACTGTTCCTGAGAAACCTTGGAGTGATATCAGCATGGATTTTGTTCTTGGCTTACCTTGAACAACAAGAGGTAATGATTCCATATTTATTATTGTGGATAGATTTTCTAAGATGAGCCATTTCATACCATATAAGAAAACATCAGATGCAGTACATATAGAAGATCTTTTCTTTAAGGAAATTGTCAGATTGCATGGATTACTGAAGAGCATCATCTCTGACCAAGACAGTAAGTTTGTTAGCTATTTTTGGAGAACACTTTGGAAGAAGTTGGATACCTAGTTGAAGTTTAGTTCTACATTTCATCCACAGACTGATGGAAAAACAGAGGTTGTAAACCGAAGTTTGGGTAATTTGTTGAGATGCTTAGTTTTAGACACACCAGGCAATTGGGATTTGATGTTGGCACAAGAAGATTTTGCATACAATAGTTTAGTTAATAGAAGTATTGGAAAGACACCTTTTGAGATTGTTCATGGCACACAAACGAGAGGTATATCAGATTTGAGAGATATTGTTGGTGAAGAGAAAATAAGTGTTGAAGTAGAGGAATTTGCAGAATTTATGAAGACATTGCATGAAGATGTAAAACAAAAGTTGGAAAAGAGTAATCAGAAGTACAAAGATAGTGCAGAAAAATAAAGAAGACATAAAACATTTGAATTTGGTGATGCAGTAATGGTTCATCTGAAGAAAGGAGGATTTCCTATTGGAAATATGGTAAACTGAAGATGAAGAAATTTGGTCTTTGCAAAATACGGAGAAGATTTGACAGTGGAAATGCTTATGAAGTTGAATTACCTGATGACATGGATATATCACCTATATTCAATACTTCAGACTTATATGAATATCATGAACCTGATGAAGAAATGACAGTACCAAGTGATTATCCTAAGAAGGAGATAGAAGAAGTTGAGAACGTTTTGATATAGATAATTGGCAGAAGCACAAGATAAAAAGAATATGTGGAGTATTTGGTAAAGTGGAAGAACAGGCCGATTGAGGACTCATCTTGGATTTCTCAATCTAAGTTAGATTCATTTCAGGTTGGAACTGATACATGATTTGGGGAATCATTTCTATTTACCCCAGGTGTCTAATGCAAGAGCATCTTGGGTCATTGGCAATCCTTCTGAACCAAAAAGATGTTTGCTTTGGTTCTTTAGTTTGTTCTCTGTCGCTCAGGTTCTGCTGCTCTGGCATGCTTGTCTCATGTTGCTCGGTCATGCTTTACCGATGGGTTTTAGTGATGCTTCACCGACGGGTTTCGGTGATGTCTTTACCGATGGGTTTTCTGATGCTCGATTATGCTTTTCCGATGGGTTGCTAATTTTTGGTAACCATCTACCCGAGGCGCTTATTTTGGAAGTTGAATCTTTGGCTGACTTCTTCATTTAATTTCCATTGTTGATTTTATTTGGGATATCTCATTGGGCTCTGTGTGGAACTAAATATGGGTCTCTCTGTTGTATTTGCGCGTCGACTTCCTTGTTGGACTCTTGTATATATTTGGTTGTATGTTCTTAGTTTTGGGATTGATTGAAGAGAAAGAAAGAAAATGTTTAGATATTGAGATCAAAGGTCTGTGATCTCTGTTGTATGAAAATATTCTTGCAATTCATTGAATATATGGCCAAAGCTGGGAAGGCCTTACAGCCCAACATGTAATGATTTCAATCAAGTTAATATAAAAGGATCTCTGTATTTCTTCTCTCACTGTGTTGTGTATTATTTCTGCATTGTGTCTACATGGTGGTTTGGTTTTGGGTGTGCCATAGGCCCCATCATTAGTCCTTCCTTGCATCAAGAATAGATTCTTGTGATGAAATCATTTATGCTCTTTGATTATTACTGATATATAGATGTGTTAGATGATTCTAGATGAATATGTAGATGTAATTTTTTGAGATTTTCTTGATGCAAATATATATATGGATGCACTTAGGATGTAAAAATAAATGCAATACTTGAATGCTTTATTTTTATATTTTCTTCTTTTCCCATTATGAATTCAAAATGAATGCAATGGATATGAAATGCCATGAATATATTAGTAACATAGATTAAGTCATCAAACTTGGATTTCAAATGAGCTAGGAAATCATTTTGAGCTCAAGTCCTTATGTTGTTTAAAATGAATCATGCAATCTTACTTGTGCAACTAAATGTAGAATTCTAGGACTGTCACTGATCATTTTATCATTTTATCATCATAGGGCATTAGAGTAATGAACATCATCTGCTAGTACAACTGTCACTGATACCAAGAAAGTATCATGAAAGTATGAATACTATTTTTATTGGATGCAATGTCAAAAATAAACCTAAGCATCAAGGCATAGAGGCCAGGATGACTTTTCAGTTATCTCATTTTGCTTTAAGAATCAGCTTCTGTTCGTGTGTAATATAGGGTATGTAACCCACAATGACCTTTAATATTCATATCCTTGGGTACATAATGTGTTGTACAACTTACTTTAGAATTTTATTTTGAAATAGACAAGGAAATTGGTTCAACCTCACTGTAGTTTACACATAAAAAGGATCAAGATATATGCGATTATCCACTCATGTTGGAAGCTCTTACCATAAACATCCAAATTAGGTGAAATTTATAGGATCGTTGAAACAATCACCATATGCAGAAAACCAATAAAATATTATGCCCCCTATCCTTGTGACTCTTTGTTTTTTAATAGACGTCATGGAGTAACTTGGAAGACATAACAAGCAACAATTGATAATCAGACAAAGAAAATGATGACATTATTTTGCCATTAGTATACTCAGAGAAAAACACAGACAACAAGAATTACCGACAAACAACAAGCATCACCGGTGAACCACAAGCAGTACCGGTAAAATCAAGCATCACCGGCAAACCACAAGTAGTACCGGTAAAATACAAGCATACCCGACAAAACAAAGATTTTTGAAAAAAATCTAAGTATAAAATTGACAAGCATCACTGGCGAAGACAAGCATCACCGGTGACACAGTTTCAGGAACAACCCGACAGGAACAGACAAGCATACCCAATGACATGTTCAAAGAAAGGAACACTGATGACCAAGAACACCGACCGTCAGAACCGACAGTTAGAAAAGCCACAAATTGTGGATCTGATTTATACACGGAGGATAAAGCAAAGTTATTCTATTTTGTAGAATTGTTTTTTTTTTTGTTTTTTATGGTCATGCAAGCTTTATGTAAATTCTTTAAAGCATCCTAACGGATCTAAAGCATATCTAACTACATATCAAGATCAAGTTGTATATCTTGAATCTAGAGTTAACTTGCGAATGCATGAATCAAGAATTGAACCTAAGCTAGTATAAATAGATGTTCATACTCAATTGTGAGTATATGAATTCTTTATAATTGATATCCACGAAGAGAATCTAAGGAGCAGAAGGAAGAATTCATGCAAAGATCAGAAACAAAATACATCAGTTATCAAGAACACACAGAGGCTACCGACGAGCAGATAAAGGTAATACTCAATCATGGAAGGATGATTAATAGTATTTTTGGAGCTTTAGAGGATTTGTTAACAAGCAATTAAAGATTGCATATTCCATTAGATCAAAGACCTATGTAGTTGCATTCTAACAAGTGCATCACATCTAAAATCCTTTTGTAGAAGGTGGACTTAACCGTCCTTTGTAAATCTCTTAACAGAGTGCACACT
>MU224743.1:1274390-1316558 GCA_018584345.1 Thuja plicata
ATCTTGAAACCATGCATTAATTACGGTTACCCATACATTAAATGACATGGATCAATCTTTAATTAACATTACATATCCCAATAAAATCAACTAAGTCAGCCAGAGATCTCAAATCTCATCATTAATCAAACTTCTGTAAGTCAGCCTTCATTACTATTTCCACTTGGCAATTTCAATGGTGCTCGGCATTGAGCAACTTTACTCAGCACAAGCCAAACTTGCTCGGCACAAAACAACCAGAAAAACTATCTTTAAAAGATAAACAACTAATTACTTTGCCAGAGTGCCAACTGATCAAATTCCCTTTGAATTACCTTAACTCAACCATTCACTTGGTCTTCTTGTTAAATCTTCTTCATCAACAATAGATATGGTACTCAAATAGATAGCAATAGTCTCACCAGTAAAGGTTTGACATCAATGAAAAAATAAAAATTGCTTGCAATGTCACTTTCCAACAATATCGTGATGATTTTGTTATCCAAAAGAGTCTTCAAAACCATCTCAAGAGGTTCTCCCAATGGATTAAATGTTCATTGTGGTCTAGACATCCATGGTTTTCTCTTGTTGGTATCTGTGTTTTCTCTTGGTATTTTTGTTGTTACCTTACCTTATTTGCTTGCTTGTAGGTTGTTTGTGAGATTAAACACATCTAGTTTAGCATTTGCATTCGAGGCTTCAACCACTCCATCATTAACAACATTTTTGTTTTTCTTCCACCATTTAGGTTTGTTGTTATAGTTGTTAGATTTATTGTCACTTTGGAGTGTAATATTTCCTTTCTTGAGCATAACCTCTTCAACATGAATGACGTTCTTTATCATTCTTTCAAAACTAGGAGAATCTTGCATTTGTAGAGTGTAATTCATTTCAAGTACTAAGTTATTGGCATAGATTTTCATCTTTTCAAATTTAGGTATTGCTCTTGAGTACCTTACAAAGATTCTTCTCCACCATTGTAAAAAGTGTGTGAAGGATTCACCCGTTCGTTGTTTTGTGTTGCAAAGATCCATCAGGGTAATGTTGTGTTGTAAGTTTTAGGAGTAATGTTGGAATAATATTCGAATCAACTCCTCAAATTTTTGCACACTTGGTGTTATTTTGGAGAACCATTCCATAGCATTTCCACCTAGACTTCCTGGAAATAGCCTCATCAACTATGTTGGTTCGTGCATGTATTCTATGCTTAGGGCACAAAATTATCGTACATGGTCATGTGGATCAATTTCTCCCATGTATTTATCATATCTGGGCCATGCCATATTAGGTGGGGATGGAACAATGTTTACACTCTTGTCAAAATGAAACAGACATATGTGCTCCAAGGGGTATTTCTTCGTAGGTTTATTCTTCTCTTTCTTGAGTGTTGCAAGCTTTGTTTGCATTTGATATAGTTATTTTGAGAGTATGGAAATAGGTGTTTGTACTTCTTGTTCTTTCAATCTCTCAACATTATAGTCTTTAGGAAGTTTAACTCCAAGAGAAGCTAAGTGAAGGAAGTATTTTTCTTTGTCTTCCCCAATAATTTTCTCCAAGGTTCTTTGGAACTTCCTACTTTGTTTGATTTTTTTATATTCTTCTTTCGATATGTCTTCATCACTTAACGAATCAAACAGAGGACGGTCACGATTTCGTTCTTCTTGGATTTCCCTTTTGTCATGGTCTTGTCTATATTCTTCAAAGGCAGCACTCCATTCGTGATTAGGTGCATCCATTTCAGGTGAGTCTAGATCAAAGAGGGGGTTTCAAGACATCTCTCCTTGTTGAAACTTAATCAATCTTGGAGGTCTTTTTGAATCGTCAGCAAGGTATTGTTTACTTCTTGTTTTAATCATGAAAGAAATGTCTCAACTTTTTCAAAAGCTTGCTAATTGTATCAAAAGGAATTTTTGAATTGTCCAAATATATGTGTCCAAGTTGTGAAGAGTAAATGTGATTGTTTGAAGTGATTGATTCCACCATCAGAGGGTTAGAATACCCTGATAGTGAGCTGGGAACCAAGAAGATTTGTTTAGTGAAATGAAAACATGATTTGGGATCAATTGAAAAAATCCTAAATGACATGCAAGGTACACTTCCAATTAGAATGAGAAATAGCGACAGACAGACCAGCAAGAACAATAGGACCAGACTGAAGAGACAAAATGGTATCCAAAACTATAGAGTTTCTAAGTCTGACATGTGTGCAAGTACCCTCTATCCTAGATGCGACTGACCAAATGCGGGCCTAGATTTGTAGGATGCAAGCTTGTTCTTCCCAAATGTGAGCTTGTTTACCAGATGTGAGCTAGGATTAACCAAGAGCGAGCTTGTTTCCCACATGTGATTCTGTTTCCTAAATGCGAGCCAGGACTGACCAAACGCAAGCTTCTGATGGGGTTTTCTAGTTTTTTCCACTTTGTTTCAAAGTACGTGAAAACTTGTCCAACTCCAGGGTCTATCTGATGATTTCTAGAGTGTTTTTGAAAAGAATAGATGTCTATGATTGTCAAAATGTTGATTTTTTGAGGGTATTTATCTTGTTATTCAATTTCAACACATCAAGCAAGTTGTTAAGTGACAAAACACACACCTATTCCCTAAATTCTATGGCATATAATGAAAATCTTTTCTCGTAGACTCAGGTACACACTCAAATGCTAATTAGAATACTACCATCACCAAGCACACAATGGCTCCAGTCATGATGTCATATTATCTGACTCCAAACGCAAGTGAGAGCACAAAATGACTAGTATCTTGCGGAAATCACTATTTGCCTTGCACAAAGATTATCACCTTTTGGAGATGAATCGGGTAGTTTCAACTACAAAGTGTTTTTTTAATTTTTGGGCATCTATTTGCAACCGTCCCCCATAAAATTTTACAAGGAAAAATTAAGGCGTATAGCCCTATGAGTACCTAAATGTGTGTATTCTCGCAAGAAATATTCAAGTGGCTCCACTCCACACACATCTAAGCATGCCCAAGGAATGATAGTCAAAATTCCAAGGACAAAATGGATTACGTCTTCTGAGACTTTGACCTCAAGGAAGCATTTTGATTATAGTGAGATGGAAAGGTTGGCATTCACCTGTCCTCACTTGGGTCATTCTCGGGAGATTTTTTCCTCAATCGGCAGGCCCTCTAAGTTTAAAAAGAAATAAAGAGGATTGGTGGCTTAGGAATCTAGATTTATGATTCTTCACAAAGAAAAAGAGAATACTCTCCTATTGATGTCATTTTATCCTATCAAGCACATCATGCAATTTCTTTCCCTCAAATTATCAAACTCAAAACCTAGTCCCCCATATCGAGTTTCTGATTTTCCAACTTGGGAAAAGAGCATAATCCTCTAGTTTGACTAAGAATCGAATTCAAATCCGACAATTAGGTTCCTATATAAAGAATTTAACCAAAAGAATTTTTGAGAAATTTAAAGTTCATTCCTCCAATTTTTATTCAAATCCTAACTTGATGTTTGAGGTTCTAATTTTCCATGAAGGAAAAGAGCATACTTTTCTTATCAAGTTATGAAGTGGATAGAAAGTGTGTTAAATTGCTAAAATTGCAAGAAAGTTTGGTTGAAATGCACAAGGTAACCTAAAAAACCACTTGTTAATAGTTTTTAATCCATCTTCTTGACCAAAGAAGTCTTCAACAACATCCTGCAATAACTCATTAGGTTGCTCAAATGATCCAATCCATCCAAAAACATGCCAAGTCAGCTGATTAGTTGTAAAATTTATAAAATATGACAGAAGACTAACCAAATATGACTCTGAACCCAACTGAAAGTGATGTTATTTAATAAATTCAATACAAGATTTACCAAATGTGATGAAAGATCCTAAAGGCAATCTTTTACACCAAATGTGATTTGGAATTTATGGGATGCGATCTTTTACCAAAATTGACCCAAGATTAGCAAGATGCGATGTAGGATATCCGGGATGCGAGCTTCTTTCCTGGATGCGATCCTTTTCCCTAAATGTGATCCTTTGCTCCTAAATGCGAGTTTGCACCCAAAAATAGAGAACAAAAGATGGTTAATTGGCTCAAAATTGTAAGAAATATAGGGCTTGGCCCACGGGGGGTGCCAAAAATGTGTGTGAATTATGTACCCGCAAGCTACAACACAACACTTCAATATGTCATTGCATCAATGGTTAGAAATATGGAAATCAATTGAAAAGCATAAGGAAACCATTGAAATCAACATATTTCTTCCTATCTAAGAAGAGTATGATTTAAGCTATAATTACCCTCATATTATGCATTAAACTAGTGACACATTCAGTCCTAGAATGGAAGATTTATGGAGAATTGAAGCTAACTATCATGCAATTTATACTTAGAAATGATGCAAAGATTCATTGAAGCATAAATTAAAGTTGTCTAATTAACTATGTGAAATCATGAAAAAAAATGACAGCATAAGAGTGCATTCAAAATTCTAAAATTGTGGGCAGCATAAGAGTGCATTAAACTTTCTAAAAATTGGAAGCCAATTGAGCTCAAAATTCAATCCTTTTATAGAAGAATTTGAGAGATGAGTGTTTGAGATTGATTTGTGAGGAGAGGTGAGGATTGAATCTTTGGTGATCCATGTTAGTGAACTCTCATTGTCTTATGGATTGACTTTCCATGTGCAAGTGATGAGTTGTATTTAGAGAATTTATTTAATTCCTTTTAATTAATTACTTTAGCCAAGGATTTAATTGGGTTGATTTTATTTAAATAGGCCAAGGTAATTAATGTGAGTTAGTGATGAAATAACTTTAATTTTAGGAGATTCAATTGATTTTGATGAGTTATGCCAATAATCAAATAGTTGGATTAACATAATTAGGGGTATGATCACATTTAGGGAAAATAGGGCCTCTAGTTAGAGTAGACCAAAGTAGGGTGGTTACACCAATACTAACACCAATGTCGTATAACCTTTTATTTTTCTCTTTTTAGGGGCATCATGATTCTGACTTAAGAAGTAAAGAAGACATTAAAGAGGATAATCATCAAACAAAATTTTGACAATTTTAGTACATATAGGTTCAATATGAGAAAGACTCAAATCAACTCAATGTCATATCATACATGCAAAACTTTATTTCACCATTTTCAAAAATTCAAGTTTAAAAATTGATATGATGGCACATTAAGTATGAATAGTGACATATATGAAATGTGGGTTCACACTTCTCCCCCAAAATATATAAAAACCATGTGTCATCATAGGCTTGGATGAAGCATGACACAACATGACATTGAAAAAGTTATGCTGAGTGAAATATCGATAAGTAAAATAAGTACAAGAATTAAATAAATGCATCTAAAGTAATTAATATACATAAAGTAGTATGCACATACCTAAAGATCTGGAATGATATGAAATGTCCTTTCCGTAAAGTGTGGAAGAAATTAACATTTCATCATAAGCGTATGATTGAGAATTAAGTGAAGCAGAGGTGGAGTGATGTGGAAGAGAGAGAGTTGTGTGAGATGAATGGGTAGTTATAATTTATTAATGGAAAAATCAATTCCAACAAAAAAGAAATGTTTATTATAGTTGCATGTGTACCTTTGACTAGTCAGAAGGTGAGAGCTCTGGTATTCATTAAATTGCTACATGAATTCATGTTATGAGAGTAGCTTATGGTATAGTTTGAGATGATGACCATTGACCAGGAGCTTGAACCTAACATGATCAATTATTGAAAGCTAAACAACACCATTGGGAAATACCTCTGCAACCTCATATTATCCTAACCATCTAGTTTGTAGCTTACCTAAGTTGTACTTATACTTGGAATCGTAAAGAAGTGCTTAATCACCTGGTTGGAACTTCATTTCCTTGATGTACTTATCACACCATTTAATTCTTAGTATGTTGAAGGGTTGATGTCCTTATTTCATCCAATAAATTTCATTGCATAAACCTATCCTTTTTTGCTTCAGATATATCTATCCCAAGGTCCAATGCTATTCTAAGATTTTACATTTAAAATCTATAGGAATCATTACTATTTTTCTATATAACAGTTCAAATAGAGTAAAATTAGTTGTGGTTTTCCAAGTGGTTCAATATGTCTAGGAAAATTTTGACAACCTGTTTGCCCGATCTCTTCGATGAATGACTAGTATTTTAGGTAGAATACCTTCTATCTCCTATTTTTAATATCTTTGATTATACTTTGTCTTGGGGGTGATAAGGTGCAGATTTTCTATGCCTGACATTATACTTATTCATCAATGATGTAAAGAGAGTAGATGTGAATTTATCTCCTTGATCTTTTACTATTTATCTAGGAACCCCTAGCATGTTTCATGGCTTTGACCTCAACCCATTTGGTCACATAATCAGTGAAAACCAAGATGTAATATTTTTCATTTGATGGTGCATCAATTGGATCTACAAAATCAAGTCCCCACTTATCAAATCATGTGCCAACTACTTGAGGGTATAGAGGCATTTCATCAGATTTAGTTGGTCTACCCTTCCTTTGACACCTATCACATTTACTAGTGTACTTACTTGAATATTTATGAACTATAGGCCAATAATACCACATATTTTGAATTTTCATCGCTACTATTTTTGCTACAAAGTGTCCCTCACAGGGTTCATCATGGAAGGCATGCAGTGTTGTCCTTTCCCTTTTTTGGTTGTCATTGATGTCACTATTCAGGAGTTATAAATATTGATCAGTATGTTTCATTAATGGTTACACTATTGTATCTTTAGGTATCAATGTTCATGATCACTGATAGATATAGGTTGCAATATTATCAACAAAATTACTTTGATTAGCTGACAATAGATCTAAAATAAAAATATATTCATATGTTTTATGTTTGGTCAACAGGAAGGTTGTATATACCAATGCTTTGGTATATAATTACAAGTACACCATGAATTTGATATACATAATTATTGTGTAATGTGATGTTATGTATATGTGAACTGCTTTAATAAAACTACATATATAATATTATATTGGTAAAGAGAAGAAGAATTGTATTAAACCGAGAACTATTTTAGTGCATATGTTGATACCTTTCTATCAATTCAATTTTGTATTTCTAGGATGAGTCCAAATGACAGTGAGACACACCAACAATGATCCACCCTATGTATTATATAACTGGTTACATAATACTTGAGAGTAAATCCTCTCCATGGTTTTTTTCCATCTTGGGTTTCCACGAAAAAAAATTGGTGTTATGTGTTGCAGTGTTTACTTTCTGTTATTTCCTTTTTACGAAAGTTTAAATATGTTATATGGTAAATTAGTTAAGTGCTTTACATTTTTCAAGGGTATACTAATTCACCTCTCCCCTCTCAGTATACTAGGTGTTCCTGTTAGAGTATTATTACTTTATGCTTATTAATTAAATCATATTGATTTAATTATATAAGTTTATATTACTCTAGTTACTTAAGCTTCACTTAGGTACATTATTAATTAATTATTAATTAATAATGTGCAACCTAGTTTTTTCTTTTAAGGTTTCTTTCTCACCTTTTATAAGGTTGAGCCTTGTAATTTTTCATTAATCTCTTATGCATTTTTCACATTTTGAGAGCACTTCTCTTCTGTCTCCATTTTTCTTCTCTTGTAACAGGTTATTGGCTAACAGGTTCTTCTTGGGTTGTGTAGAATTGAGTTTGATCAATTCTTTCATAGTATCAGAGCTCAGATCTGTGGCAGCTTGTTCCTGATTTGAAGGTTTTTAGAGTTTGAAGGGTTTTTGCCTTTCTGTGTTTTTGTTTATTGGTTCATGGGAGTCTCTATTTTTTGGTGCATTTTGGACCAAAACCGACCTCACGGTTGAGGCCGGAAGGCCCAAAAACCCTAGGATTCATATAAAACACATCCGATTTGGACACCGGAGCACCTGGCAAATTTTTTTGGCCATCTAGGGCCGTACAGACATGGTTTTCGAGATGAAAATGCAAAAAATTTTAAAAAAATGTGAGTTTTTTTGGCAAACTAGGGCGCGCCACCCTGTCGCCACCTCTGCTCGGCCCGGCCCAGCCCACGCTCGGCCCACCCGCCGGCGCGCCGCCCACCGGCCGCCGCAGCCCCACCGGCGGTGCTCTGCAGCGGAGCCACCCACCGACTGCCGCAGCGCCACCGGCTGCCGCTGCACCTCTGGCCAGCCACCGGCCCACCTCCGCTTGCGTAGTGTTGACGTCATCAGTGATGTCAGCGGCCATAAAAATTTTTTTGGCAGGTTTTCAAATTTTCCGGTGAAAAGTTTTTTTTCGGCGGTCAGAATTTTTTTTCCAGCATACCTCCCGACGACCGTCAATTTTTTTCTCGTGGTTAGTGACAGTCATTTGGACGTCAAATTTAAGACAAGGTCTGTGTTTTTCCAGCGAGCTCTCTTTTGGGGGTACTTGTGACTTTTTGGTCATATCTTGGGCATACGGTGTCCGTTTTCAAAAAACAAAATATTGCCAGAAAGGTGTTTCCGAGTCCATCGCATTGGTGTAGATTTCATTTCTTGATTCTTCCATTTTTATGCTATTTTTGAGCCTCAAAGTCAAGGTACACAAATTTACTTTCTAAATCTTTTCTTGCTCTTTCTTTCTTTCAAGCTTTCAGAATTGTGCTAGAATTGGGTTTTATCGATTGTGGGGGGTGTTCTTTCTTTCTTTTTTGTCATTTATCTCATAAAAACAAAACATTGTATCACATAAACCAAAACCCCTTCTGCATCTTCTGTCTAGTTCTGAAAGAAAACATAATTCAAAAATCAGTCCAAGTATAGGGCACTATGGCAGACACAACATTTGTTGAGCTTCTCACTCCACACAATTACCATGTGTGGAAGCCACGAATGACTAGACTCCTCATGTCACGAGGTTTATGGTCATGCCTGGATACAGTTTAGCCAGTTCTTCAGAGGCCTTATGAAGCTCTTATGCACAGGAATAGGATGGATGAGGCAATGGGCCTTATTGCCTTGAATATTTTAGATGGGTTGTTGTTCCACCTAGATGGTCTGACCACACCCAAGGATATGTGGGATAAGTTTTCCACCTTTTTTGGCATCATGGATCAGTTTAGGATTCTCTAGATAGATGCAGAGTTCACCTCCTTGAAATCTGACTCATTCACCAACATTAAGGACTTCCTGATGAAGTTCAAGTCTCTTCGATCTATCTTACAAGTTGCTGGAAAGATGAAGTCAGATGATGAGTGCATCTTCCTGATACTCTCCAAGCTTCGTGGTCCTTATCATATTTTCACTTCTACCTTCTACTCCACTATGGATGCACTGGGTGCACGACATGTTATGCCCTCTTTTGAGACCTTTTGTGACAGGTTAACTTGTGAGCAGTCCAAACTCAGTCAGATGGACTCTCTTATAGGTTCACAGTCACAGGCCTTGCTTGCCAAGTCATCTCAGGATACACCGAAGCTGAAGGCGAAGCAGATATCTGATTCCTCTTCTTAGCACTCTTCTGGCCCACCACATTCTTCTAAAAAGGAGAAATGGAAGACTCAGAACCCCACTTGTTCTTAATGTCAGAAGGGGCCCCATGATGAGTCACAGTGTTTTCAGAAGAGATTTGATGGATATAAGAAACAGATTGCAGATTTGCTAGCTCTCCTTCAGAAGAGAACTATTTCCTCTCCATCCTCTTCCACCTCACAGAGGTCTGCTTTTCAATCTTCTGCCTCATCTTCGACATCTGGACAGGATTTTGGACAGGGTCATGCATTACAGGCATCTGTTGCATCCCCTTCATAGGTCCCTTGGATACTAGATTCTGGTGCTTCTCACCATATGGAATCTTCTTAGGATTTGTTCTCTTCTTTTGAGACTTCTCCTATTCCTCATATTCTCATGGGGAATAACACTGTTCAGAAAGTTTGTGGGACAGGTTCGGTCAGCATTCAGGATGGCACATTCAATGATGTATTGTATGTTCCATCTCTCTCTGCAAACCTTCTCTCGATTTATCAGATTACACGCAGTGGCTCAAGGAAGACAGTTGAGTTCACGGCCGATTTAGCCTTCATCAGGGATAGTGTGACAGGAGGCATTATTGCTACAGGGATAGTTGATCATTCCACCCATCTCTACACCTTTTCTCACTTTGGTCCACCATCTCCATTGTTGGAGCGCAACTCTCCCCTTTCGAGAGAGCATCCTCAGATGCAGTCAGGTCGCTTGAACCTTTGTGTTGTTCCCGAGACCAGTGTTGTGACTGCCACACCACATCCTGAGGTGTACTATTCTCTTCAACAGGACTCTTCTTCAGCACTGCTTGACCCTCCAGCTCCATTCATCGAGCAACCAGGTGCGGTTGTTGAGGACTCTACAGAGGACATTCATCTCCTCTTTGATGACAATGTCAGCACACCTGTCATACCATTTACATTGGGGATTCCCTTTCAGGATCCTCATGTCTACTCCTTTGAACATCAGCTTGGCCTTCCAGTGACACCTCATCTTTTGAGGTCACCTCTTCAGTGCCCACTTCCTTTCACTCCTTTGCATTGGAGTCATGGTGGTTTGTTCATTGATCCAGGGTTTCTTTCATTCCAGGGGGGCTTTGGAGCCTCGACCCTCTCTCACGAGGGGGTTGGCAGCACACATTGTACTACTGGCTTTGAGAGAGTCTCTTGAAGTCATTCCTTTTGTCTTTTCTTGCTTTTATATCTCTTTTTGGAGAGGAGTTTTTCCCACTGGGTTTTCTCCTTTGTCTCTGATTTACAGAGATTTCCTTGTACTGGGTACCTGACCAGGCCTTGTTGCCAGGACCCATTTCTTGCTTTCATAGTTTTTGCTAGGTCAGCTTTCTCCCTACGTTCAGCTTAAGGGGGGGTGTTAGAGTATTATTACTTTATGCTTATTAATTAAATCATATCGATTTAATTATATAAGTTTATATTACTCTAGTTACTTAAGCTTCACTTAGGTACATTATTAATTAATTATTAATTAATAATGTGCAACCTAGTTTTTTATTTTAGGGTTTATTTCTCACCTTTTATAAGGTTGAGCCTTGTACTTTTTCGTTAATCTCTTATGCATTTTTCACATTTTGAGAGCACTTCTCTTCTGTCTCCATTTTTCTTCTCTTGTAATAGGTTATTGGCTAACAGGTTCTTCTTGGGTTGCGTAGAATTGAGTTTGATCAATTCTTTCAGTTCCGTTGGTTCCCCAATAACCAAATTGAAAATTTCTCAAAGTATACCAAGCTTTGTGGTCAAACTCTCCAAGTGACTTGGCCAAAGAATGAGATCAAATGAAATATGGTTGAACTACCCTGATATTTAGGTTCTACAAAATCTAGGTGGGTAGAATTGTTCTCCAACTATACCTCCAAGTTGAATCTTTTTATAGAAAATTGAATCTTTCTTATGCTTCTAATATCTACTTCACAGTGGCATATATTTGAAATAGAATGACTAGTCTACTGATTACTTGATTTGTTCCTATTTTCCTTATCTATCTTCTCTACCTTATATTCTTTGATTCTTCCTTCTCTATTGATGCTTTACTGCTACAATTAACTGATTTAATTTTATTTGTACTTCTATTCCTTCTAGTTTTATGTTGTTCTATCTACTCCTACTTAGAATAATGATTTATTTTATTTAAAGTTTAAATATTTTATGTATAAGACCAATCCCTTATCCTTATTGGGTACAGATTCACTTCCCCTCAAATCTTCATGTATAATTTTGTGACACAATTTTTAAATTTACCCCTTAGATAAGTTTGTCAACCATTCAATTATGTTAATGCAAGATGATTAAATACATAACACACCTATTAGTCTAATCAAGTTTAACTTCTCCTTAAGAAGGCCAAACAGACAAGAAACATAAGCACAACACTTCTATAGACACCTAAATTTGTCTATTCCCACTTTAATATTAGTTTTTATTAATATTTGTCCTTAACATTATAGTTTATTTTAATTAATTAACTATACTGTTGTATTCCTCTAATTATTTAATTAAATAAATTCATTTTCCCTTTGTATTTAAATTTTATTTAAATACTATAATATATTAAATTTAATTTAATATATTATTCCTCCATTTCTTAATATAAAATAAATTTTATTTATTTTATTCCTCCACTAGCCTAAATTTCTTCTAAACCTTGATTAAATTAAAATTTACTTCAATCCTCATTTACCTTTTTTCTAAATCTTGTCTCTTGCTAATTATTCCTCTAATCTTGATTAAAGGTGGATTACCTCTAATCATGGGGCACAATCACCTTTTCCAAGGTGAATTTTAAATTTTTCATCTTTTGCCCCTTAATTTTAGCCACTCATTTCTTTTTCCTCTTAATCTCCTTCACTCCCACCAAAACCCTACCTAACCTTCAATCTTAGCCACTCATTTTCCACCTCTTAATCTCGGCCCTTCATTTTTCATAGAAAATCTATAAAAGGAGGCCTCGCTCCTCATTTGCAACTAGTTAGTGAAATGAGCATTTGCATACTTTAGCATTTTGAGCACTTAAGCATTTTAGAATTCTTAGTGATCTCATTTTCATAAGTTGTTGCATTATGATCATAGTTTAGATTTTATTCCTTGCATGGTAGCTTAGATTACTTTCATGATTTAGTTTTGAATCTTGCATCCTCATCTTTAGTTTAGTTTTCATCTCAATCTAGTTGTTAATCTCTTGCACTTGAATTCTTAGAATAGATTTTGCATTTGCATCCATCATTTCAAGATTTGGGGCAAGTTCCACATAATTGTGCTCAAATCCATCATTTCTTCATCACTTTTCACTTGCATCATAGTGGGATATTTTATTGCATTGTGTTGGGAGAGCACACCCACAAAATCTCTAATAGAAAATCAAACAAGTCTTGGGTGCACTTGTTTTAGCTCATCGGAGGTTGTAGAGAGAATTTAGTTGTATTTCAAGTTCTTTGCATGCTTTGATTATTCGGTATATCTTGTATTTTCATGTTTTGAATTGTTGTGCAACTGCAGGTATTTTCATTGCATACATTTTAGCATGCCGGGTGGGACCCACATCCTTTTTTTTTTTTTTTGCAGATTTTTCAGATGGACTAATGAATAGGCGGCTCTGCTTCTATAGAGGTGTCTCCACCCATAGGGGGCTCCGCACATAGGCAGCTCTGCCTGTACATAGGAGGCTACCGTAGAAAGGGGGAGTTTCCTCTTTATTTTAGTACTTTCAGTTGCTTAACCTGTAATGTTTTAGTCATTTTAGGGTTAGTTCCTTAGTTCATTTTGTCATTAGGATCATTTTTGTGTAATTGCAAGCATATTACATTTTTAATCTTGAAAGTTCTAGTTGTTATTTTCTTTCTATCTTAGATAGGCGTCTCTACTTGTACATAGGCAGCTCTGACAGAAAGACTTCAGCTTGAACATTACATCACAAATTAGGGTTTTATCTGCATTTGTAGGAATCTTTAGGTATATTTGCATTCTAGTTTTCATAATAGATGGCATTTTAAAAGTATTAGCTCTTTTAGGTCTTGGTTTTTGCAAATATTAGTGTCTTTTTTTCATTATGTTCTAGACAGGTGTCTCTGCACATAGGTGTCTCTCCCCATAGACAGGTGGCTCTGCTTAATTTAGTTTCTTTTCATTATATTTTGCATTCTAAGCTTGGCTAATCTAGTTTTCTTGCAGGGTTTTTTTGATATTTTTTGTCTTCTAACAATGGTTTTGCAGAACGTTTAACCAAGATCAAAGTGTTTTTAAACTACTAATCCATTGTTTTGTAGGACGCTTGTAGAAGGCTTGCACATTGAAACTACTAATTAATTTGTTTTGTAGGTTGCTTTGGAGATACAGATAAACTTTGCATTTTTTATTTATCTCACGTAGTTTAATTAGGGAGCTTGTGTGTTTGTGTAAAATGGTGGTAGGAATATGCTCTCACCCTTCTTAGGGTGATTAAAATACCAAACCCACCGAATTCCCCCTAGTTAGAAGAAGCCCAAGGATTTAATCAAGTGATTTATGTGTTTGAAGGATCACAAGTAGTAGAGATATGCTCTCACCCTTTTAGGGTGATCAAAATACCATACCTACTTGTGCCTCTTTTTTTGCTTTCATTAGGATTTTTGTATCCTTTTAGAGTGGCTACCTCCTAAGAGATTTAGCATAACCGGTGAGAGGGATTGTCCAAGTGGGGAACAAGGTTGACTTGGCCTCTTCCAACTCACTATAATCAAATGCTCTTGAGACCAATCTCTCAAGGGATGTAGCTATTCTTGAGAATTTAATCTCATGCTTGATATTGTAGGGTTGCAAGGCCTAAATCCTGCGTGCGAGACTACATTATTAGGTACTCATAGGGCTATATTCCTTAATCCTGCTTACAGGACTATGGGAGGTAGTTACAAATAGAAGTTTCACTCGACACTTTTAGATAGAGGCCTACCCAGTTTACCTTCAAAATTATCATAATATTTGTCCAAGGATTGATCCAAGTGGATTACTCAAATCACCTGAAGATTTTTACACTCACCATTTTTATTCCTAAGGGCATCTTAAAACATGAATGTGACATCAGGGAGCATATACAATTTGAGCATTGAGTCTCTTTTCAAAACTTGCAATGTGTATAGTCCTGGAAAAAATCCAACATCACTTTATGTGAGGTGAAGGAATATCTAGTGTGTGCAAATATTTTGATACTAAGCCATTCCTTAGGTATCTTTTGGTTGAAGCATCTTTGATTGTGTTGAGACTAGTGGAAATATTGGGCTTGGAAAAGCTATCAGAGCATACACATTGCGCTACAAATTCCCTATCATTTCAGAATTCACAAGTGTTTATATCTACAAGGTTTCTTTGTCCCTTTTTGGATTATTTGAAGACAATTGTTTAGTCACATCATGTTTGACTTTGATTTGTGCTTGAATCATTCTTGCCCACAGATAATTTGACTACAAAATCCTTTAACATCATTAAGAAAACCAAGTCAAATAAGTTTCTCAAGTTTTTAGATCCAAAACTTCAACTTTCTGTCCAAATTCCTACATAGGAAGCTCTATCTATAGATAGGTGGCTCTGCATATAGGTGGCTCCACTTGCAGATAGGCGTCACCACCTAAAATCAGTAAGTATTGAGGTTTTGCAAAGATTTTTCAGCTCCACTCTGCTATAGGTTCTCAAAGTGTTTTGCCTAAATCAATCAGTTTCTTTCTTCAACCACTATTTTATTTCATCCTTCCAATCTCTCATCCATTCACTTCATTTTCCTAATCTTGGTAACTTGGAGCACCATCATCTACATTGGACTTTATTGATCAATATCAATCCTTATCTTTTGTACCCTCATCAGATTTCCATCTCAAATCTAAGGTAGAAAGACTTATCAAAGTGTTAGAAGGATCCCCATCATTAGAAAAAAAATTAATATTTCCACTTGAGAACATCAGTCTGTCTTGAGTATCTTTCTCAAGATCATAATTCTATCTTTGAGTAGGACAAGATCATCAACATTAATCCTTATTGTTTGCACTTCTTTGGATCCTATTTCACTAAGGTTTGTCTTAAACCTTCACCATCAATCCTTATCAATCCAATCTTGGGACTTTGTCTCTTAATCCAATAAATCAATCAAACACATATCCAATCAATCAATTAATCCTTTTATCAATAAACCAATCACCCTAATCAATCATAAGTTCAATTTTCTCCTAGTTTCATCATCCATTAAATCTTTTCATCCTTCAAATCTTGTATGGTCGTCACTCATTCCAGAAAATCCACAACAAGCAACATGTCTCATCTACCTTACAACATGGATAATGAGAATCCTTTTAATACTCTCATGGTAAGTGGAGTACCCGCTATTGATAACACCAATAAACCCACTAAAAATGAGTATTTGGAACAACTTGAGGATAATGGTCTCACTTCCCCTCAGGTGGAAAATTTACTTAATGATCCTCAAAACATGCAAATAGTAGTTCAACCCTTAGACTCAACAAAACTAAAATCTTTATGAGTCTCATTAGAGATGGAGTCACAGTCCCTATCGACTTTGATGATTCCTTTCTTACTCAACAAGTAACAAAATATTATGTTCCTTATGGTTCTACTATGACTACATCACAAGCTCAAACCACATATACTAAAGTTGGGCCATCATCATCATCCATTCAAACATCAACTATTCAAAATAATGTGGTCTCAGAATCTGGTCCTATGACACAAGTTAGTTCTCAAACACAAGCTGGAGCTCAATCATAGAATGTCTCTCAAGCACAAACAAGCTCATCATTTTATCAACCCATGATGTATACCTTGATAGATCAACAATTACAACAATTATTGAGTGTTATACCTTCAAAAACTTCTCATGCTAGTACACATACCACCACAGTTGTGTCTTATGGCTTCAATGCAAGTGTCTTAAACATTGGACAAACATTTCCTCCTCCACCACATCAATTTTTGGGTTCTCAACTTCATTTTTTGCCTCATAACTTGAAGATGTCATCTGGCTCTGATGCAGCCACTCATCAATATGTTCCTTCTTCAACAAGTTTTCCAACATCAACAATATCAATACCTTTAGAAGGAGGTCAATACATTGGAATTCCATTGAACACAATCCCTCTTGACTTAGTATGAGAAATCAATGTTCTCAAAAGTCAATTCCAAAGTATCCAAAATGGTGGAAACAAAATTTTCTCATTTGAGGAGATATGTCCTTACACGTTTGATAAATCCATCAACTTAATTCCATTCCCAACTAAATTTGAGATCCCAAAATTTAAGTGCATAGGGGAGACATTCGCTAGATGACATATCAAATAATTTTATGTGGCATGCCAAGAGGTTGCCTACAATGAATATTATCTTAAAAGACTTTTTACCAAAAGGCTTGGTGGCCCTGCGCTTGAATGGTTGATGAGTCTTACTCAAGGATCCGTATCTTTATTCTTTGATCTAGCCAAAAATTTTTTTGCACAATACTCCTATAATGTTGAACATCAAGTATCCCTTATTAATTTGTACAATGAAAAACTAAAGAATGGTGAGACTTTCACTAGTTTCCTACAAAGGTGGGGACACCTTGCAAATCGTATGCCTTGGAAGATACTTGAACAACAAAATATTGACATCTTCACTCAAAATTTTCTTCCTGACATGGCTTTTCATATGAAAATGGTTTCCCCTAATACATTTGATATGGTTATTAACAAGGGAAAAAACATTGAGGAAGGACTCTTACAAAAGGGTCTCCTTAAGCATTATACTCCTAATTCCAATAATGACAAACCTAAATTTTGGTCCAAGAATAAAGGAGTTTTTAATGATGCCAAGCATGTTCAAAATGTTTAGGCTACCAATAATCAAGGCAATCAGAGTAACAAAAATAATAGTAACAATCACAATCATAAAAACAATAACAACAACCATCAGAATAATAATCATTCTCAACAACCCTCTTAGTAATAGAATCAAATCAAAACTTCATCTTTCCTTGGAATAACATCAACACTGGTAATAACAATAATTCTCAATGACCACGATGAACATACATGCCTTTGGCAGATCCTCTGGACATCATCTTTCAGTGATTGGTAGAACAAGAATTGATTATATTCTCCAACACCAGGCCCTTTAATGAAAATCAACCTAAGCTCACCTAGTATAAAGACAATGAATATTGTGACTACCATCGTGTCCGAGGACATGATACCAAAAAGTATATGAATTTCAAAAAATATGTCCATGACCTTATTGATTCAGGAAAATTTGAGGTTGAGGGACAAAATCAGTCATCAAATTCAAAGTTGAATTTTTACAACACTCCTTTTCCTAATCATAATCAGAGCAATCAAAATGATCAGAACATCAATGTTGCTTTGACATCAAACAACACTGCCCCTTATGAATACTCGACTAATAGTATCATGGGATTTGACTCATTGTGTAGAAATTTGGATGTCAATGATACATGTGGATTTGATTCTCTTTGTGGTCTCATTGAAGAATCTGATAACTTTGTTAATATGCTCACCCTCAAGAGTGTTGACTATAATGCTACTACTCATCATGCTAGAGTTATTGTTCAAGCTTCCTCTAACCAAACAAATGTGTCTGTTGCACCATCCATTGCTAATAGACCCACATCACGATATGAACTGATATCTCAACTAAAGAAGAATCCCACACAGATATCCATCCTCGAGCTTCTAGATACATCTTCCATTCATAAAGAAATCCTTGAACACGACCTTCAAGGGTCTCACATCCCAAAAAACATAAAGGCGACTCAATTTCAAGCTATGATTGGAAACCTTGTAACTCAAAAAAACTTGGTTTTTACTGATAAAGATTTTTGTGGACCTGATTTAAACCATAATAAACCCCTCCACAATGAATCCCTCATTCATTTTCATAAAATAAAATGAGTCCTTATAGATGGTGGATCTGGGTTAAATTTGTGCACTTTGAAAATGATCTGAGTCATAGGTCTCTCTGATGATCATATTGATGTTTCCAAAAGAATTACAATAAAGGCATATGATGAACAAGAATGTGAATCAAAAGGTCTGATCACATTCCCTCTTCAAGTTGGGCCTACACTGATTTAAACTACATGCCATGTTTTAGATCTTGATCTACCTTACAATATACTCTTGGGAAGACCTTGGATACATTCTATAAGGGGAATTCCTTCCACTTTTCAACAATGCCTAAAATTCCCACATCATGGGAGAGAAGTCACCATTCCAGGAGATCAAGAACCATTTAAATATTGCAAGATATTGGAAGGTGCTCAAACTAATTATTGTCTATTAAATGAATTTTCTAGAGTGATTCCTAAGGGCACTTCCAAGGTTGAAATAAAGGAGACGTCTGATAAACCTGAGTCTTCTAAAGCTAAAGAGAAAGTTGTTGAGGACCACAACTTTTCTTCAGATGAAAAATTCACATTCACTAACAAAGGTCCTGGAGAATATAAGATTGAAAATGCTCTTTGCATTGGAAAACTCCCTATTCTCCATGATCATATGGTAAACCTTTTCAGAGTATCCCTCAAAAGGATAAGGAAATCAAGGCATACAAAGGGATTAATTTTTAACATTGGGGATCCCTTTCAGACGAGCATATCAAACATGACATACTATCCTGGCTTTAGTAAGATGGAAAAGATAATCCTGTGACTTTACCTAAAGGAAAATATGTTAAGGAACCACCTATAGTAGAAAAAATGGGATACCATGGCACATGATTAGGGGCTAAAAAAATAGAATGACATAACCCATTGAAGTAGTTGGTTATCCTAAATGCAAAGGGTTGGGTTCCATAGAAACTGGAAGGTCCTTTACTGATGAGTATGTTACTATCGAATCTAATACTGACTATGATGAGGAGTTCCAAGAAATTCCCTTTGAATACATTGAAAATGATCTTATCGATATCCACAATGATGATACCTATCATGTCTTAGCCATCACGAGATTAGATCTTTCATCCCCTACCCTTCCACTCAAAAATGTTGAACTTGTTGATTGGAACTTACAAGATGAACCACCATCTCTAGACATTTGTGATTTTGACGAGGAAATGCTATCTCTCTTTGGCCTGAGAGATCTCTGAGAATATGAGCATCAAATCGTATATAATGAGAAATTCTACTTTGGTATCCAAGTCAACTCTCTTAGTCACAAAAGTGAAAAATAAAATAAGAATAAAAAAGAAAAAGAAACGTCCCTAGGTGAAAACCTCTTTGAGGCACCTTTTGATAAAAAAAAGTAAAAATAAAGGACGCATCTTCTAGTGAAAACCTCTTTGAGACACTAGAAGAGGGAGAAGTTGACTTGCCTTTTATAATGCTACCTCTAGAAAGATCCTCTATCCTAATTGAAGATACCATTGAGGTTAATCTTGGAACTAAAGATAATCCTAAAATCACATACATTGCAGCATCACTCACTGAACAAGAACAAAAGGATATGATTGAATTTCTCTGTAAGAAACAAGTGAATTTTTCATGGACTTAAAAATATATTCCTAGTCTTGTTCCTGATCTTGTTGTGCACCATCTTGCGGTAGATCCTAAAATCAAGCATGTCAAGTAAAAATTGTGCAAGATGCATCCTAAGGTCGCACTCCTAGTAAAATATGAACTACAAAAATGTACGAGTAGGTAAGCCTATTGGGGGCATTTACATTTGTACAGATTTTTGAGATATAAATAAAGATGTCTGAAGGATAATTTTCCACTCCCCAACATTGATATTATAGTGGATTTGACTGTTGGACATGAGATGTTGTCCCTCATGGATGGTTTCTATGGATATAATCAGATCATGATTGCTGAAGAAGATCAACATAAGACTGCATTTAAAACTCCTTGGGGTGTGTTCTGTTACAAGGTCATTCCCTTTGGTCTTAAGAATGCAGGAGCCACATATCAGCATGCTATGAATACTATATTTCATGATCTTCTTCATGATATTATGGAGTATTATGTAGATGATATTTTAGCCAAGTCCAAAAAAATAGATTCACACATTGATATCCTAACAAAGATTTTTGACAGATTGGAGAAATACAAAGTCAGATTAAATCCTACGAAGTGTGTGTTTGGTGTTCAGTCAGGAAAATTACTTGGCTACATTGTATCTCACCGAGGAATTGAGGTAGATCCCAAAAAGGTGAAATCCATTTTGGATATGTCACCTCCCAAAACACTGAAACAAATTTGGGTATTACAAGGACAACTTGAGTCAATTAGAAGATTTGTGACACAGATAGCATACAAGTTTCATCCTTTCTCTCACCTCCTAAGGAAGGACACTAAGTTTGTATGGGATTGCCTATGTCAAAAAGATTTTGATCAAATGAAATAATATTTAGCCAATCCACTAGTGTTTGTCCCACTTGTTCCAGGTCACCCTTTGATCTTATACATTTCAGAAACAACAGTAGCATTGGGAGCCCCCCTAGCTCAGCTAGATGATAATGGAAAAGAAAGGGCTACCTATTACTTGAGTAGAACATTAATTAGCTATGAGTTGAACTGTACAAAAATTGAGAAAGCATTCTTGGTTGTGGTTTTTTGTGCTAAAAAATTATGTCATTACATTCTTAATCATAAGACTCAACATATTTCTAAGATTGATCCATTCAAATATTTATTATCTAAAGCTACTCTTACTGGTCGTACTACAAAGTGGGTCATGATTTTGAGTGAATTTAACATTGAATATGTGGCTCATAAATCCATTAAGGGACAAGTAATAGTAGATTAGTTGGCAGAAGCTCCTACTCCCATAAATAATCCTAGAGTTACTAATTTTCTAGATGAATCTAGTCTCACTATTACCCCGAGTCCATCATGGAAACTCTATTTCAACAGCTCTCTTACACAGAAAGGCTCAGGGGTAGGAAAATTTTAAGTGCACAAATAATATTACAGAGTATGAAGCATTAGTTGCAGGACTGTGCCTCGTGATTCTTTGGAAAATCACTTCTTTATTGGTCTTTGGGGATTCTCAGTTGGTGATCAAACAAGTAACAGATGAATTCCAAACAAAAGATGAGAATCTCCTTCCTTATCATTGCGTGATTGAAGATCTTAAAAATCATTTTAGATTACTGGAGTTCCAAAAGATCCCATGTACAAACAATAAATTTGTAGATGTTATGTCTAATATTGCCTCCTTGGTATCTATTCATGAGAATCAAGATTGCTATGAATTTCTTGTCGATAATCTCACGGTCCCTGCCTATGATCAATCAAAATCTGAGATGGTTTGTACTAATTTAAGTTCTCAATCACCCTAGTATCATGACATCCTTGTGTACCTTTGTGATAAGATCATTCCACTAACTCTCACCCCCAACCAATGCAAGACCTTCATCCTTCGCACTTCCTGCTACACCATCTTAGGAGATACCCTTTATTGAAGGAAGTTTGATGGAACCTTCCTCATATGTTTAGACTTAGAAGAGCCCAAGACTGCATTAGAAGAGGTGGATCAAGGAATCTATGGGGCACACTCTAGTGGAATTATGTTGGCAAAGAAGTTACTCCACACCAGATATTACTGGCCTACTATTGAAGAAGAAGCATACCATTTTGTGAAGAGATGTGTTCCTTGTCAGTAGCATGGTGATTTATACATTCCCCTTCCCAAGAACTCCAACCTACCATCACCCCTTCACCTTTCTCCCATTGGGGATTAGACTTAGTTGGCCAAATATTTCCCAATTCCTTCAACGGTCACAAGTATATCCTTGCTGCTACTGAGTATTTCACTAAATGGGTTGATTTTGTTCCCCTTACTTATATCACAGGTAAACAAATATCCACGTTCATAATTAATTACATTGTCTATTTCTATGGCATCCCCCAAGATATCCTCACTAGTAATGGAACCCCATTCAAGAACAAAGATGTTACAGAACATTGTAATAAATTTGGGATCACACAACATTTTTCTGTCATGCCCAAAACTAGGGCAAAACACACATACAAATTTTTTTTTTTTAAAAACACAAGTGTAAACCACTAACAAGGATGTATATGAGGTGATGTGATATCATGGTAAGGGTAGTCTTCGAATTGTAAGGTTTATAGATAAGTTGAATTAGGAGCACATCACATATAGATGCAGAATTAGAGCATCAACTAGTCATACGGGTTACGTGAACACCTGGGTTAGGTTGGTCTAACTCTGGTTTCATGTCTTAATCTATGTATAGTATCATGATGGTAGTCTATTGTTAAGAGACATACGTTAAATTAGATTTCTCTGGTAATCACTTAATTGCTAACATTGGTTACAACTTATTCATTAAATTCTAGTCCCAATTTTCTTTCGACCATTAACCACTAGTTTAAAATTCAATAATCAAAACCTAATCTAATCTTTATCCTTCTAACAACAATTAAGCTCTTCCATACAATTTTCCATAAAACTATAGTTCTTAAATTCCTTGATAGAATATTAAATTAATCTCAATTAGAAAATTTACATTGACCTCTACCCTCTTGAAACACATGACAACATAATTCAATTTATCGTAATTACATTAACATCTATCTATATATTCCACATAGAAACTACATCTGTAATCAATAATAAACTATACAAATAAATAAACTTTATCTACACAAAATTACATGATTTTAATAAACAATAAAGAATTAATTCCATAACATATTAGCAAACATATATATATTTCATATAAAACTTAAAGTTTCAAATTAAACTATACAATTTAGATAGGAATTACATCTCTTAATGAAACTTCATAAATCAAATTAAAAAAATAAGAATTAAACCTATTTAACTAAATTAATCTATCTAAAAATAATACTCCATTGAACTATGTTCCCAATGGATAGAAAAGAACATAATTTAAATATATTGATCAACATTTAATTAAATCTAATTATGTTATTAACTTTATTATTCATTAATAAACTACCTATAACTAACTATACATAGCCTACCTATCTACTAGCACCTATCACCTATCAAAAGTCACATCCTATCCCATGCCAAAAGCCTTTTCAAATCTTGCAAAATTTATGAGGGAAGAAGACTTTAGAAGAAGAATTTGGAGGAAACTAGAAGGGTGGGGGCCACAACAATATAAGGTAAGGCCAACATAGCTTTAATTCGCATGAGAAGGAAAAAGTGCATCAAAACCAAGGAGAGAGGGAAGCATGCGAATTTCTCCATGGATATGGTGGGGCCCAAAAACACCCTTCCCAAGTTTAAAGAATATTAAAACCATTGGTCCAAGGGAAGTACTACCATCAAAGGTCTACTTAACTGTAACCAAAGGGAAAGGAGTTTATTACTTTGGTTAATGATTTATTACATGTCAGTACTTCCCTAAAATTTTGCATGGAAACAAAGAGAGTTAAGGGGAAGAGTTCTGGTGGGGCCCACGAGGATGGGTGAGAAGAATTAAGCCTCCCCAATAAAGGTTAATCATAGTATTAAGAGGGTAATTAAAAGAATGTTTAGGAGGGTAATAAAGTGAATAAGTAATGGAATCTATTAAGGAATATCCTCTGTGTAAGGGGAGGGAATTAAATCCCTCCCCATACATTTTCCAGAGAGCTGGAAATGATATGGAAGTTTGTTTGCATATATATATTTTTTGAAGATTCATGCAATTTGATTGCTATATTTTTTTTTTTTGTCAAACCTTATGCAATTATAATTTGATCACTAATGTTAGGTGATTATTTTCATTAACATATCAATTTCTATGACTTACTATATTTAGTAAGTTAATCACTTATTTTTAAGGGTTGGAAATGCAATGATTTTGAAGATGAAGTATTGATCTAATTAAGCTAAGATTTCAGAATTTCAAAGGAACATATAGTGTTCTTGATTTGGAAATAAAAAATACATACAAGAGAGGCTTCAAGATTTATCAATTCACAAGGTTTACATGCTATGAAAATTATTGCAAATGGAATGAGAGATTTTTACATTTTGCTCAACAAGCTATAAAATGGGCTTTACAACACTTAATAAAAAAATTCTCCTCAATCACAAGGAGTAATTCATGCAACCACAAGGTTTCTCTTTCTCAATAACACCAAAAGAAGACTTCTTTCAAAACTCATCCACATCCAACTTGATTTCAAAAACCTGTAATAAAACATGAAGGGAACCATGGGAGCTCAGCTCCCAACCAAGGCCTCAAGAGAGACCACCCCTGAGCTTGGAGAACCAAGACTAAACAAGGTAGCACATTCCAATTTCACAAATAACATAGATGCACAACAATTTACTCCCAACCAAGGTTTTCACAAATGGGCTTTCCAAACCCATTGAAGTAGGGTGAAGGTGGGCTTTTGCAAGGAGGAGAATGCCATTGCATTCAAATTTCTCAACAAGAGTTTTCTCCCATGCCTCTCCAAGGCTAAAATTAGAATCCCTTCCATATACACAATTTGGTCATTTCTATACCAAAACAATATTTACATCTTGGCTTCATGGAGCCCATACTCCATGAAATTATTCCTCTTCTCCAAGAGAAGAGACTCTCACTACAATGGAGAACCCAACTAACCCCTTCACCCAAGGCCACTTCTTCCCTTCCCAAAGGGTGAGTAATGCCTTAAAACTCCCATGAACAATACTCCCAAATCGAAAAGAACAAGAGATGAAACAAAAATCAAATGCATCCCAAACCCAACACATAACATCAACTTCTACATTCAAAAATACATTACAAGATTACATAAATGAATCCATACAAGATTTACATATTCATTCAACAATATCATGCAAAACTTAAGTGCAAAAGTATTCCTCCATGGAAAGAATTCACCAACCTTTGGTCCAAGAAAAATGACAATAGTGTGGTTGAGAAGAGCCCTTATCCCTTTTCCTTTTCTTTCTCCAAATCTAGCTGTCTCTAAAATTGGAGAGTGGGTGAACACCCACTAAGTTTTTCCAAATCCTCTAAAAAGACCCCTAGAAGTGTACCCAAGACTTAGCAATTAATGAGACATGCCCTCTAGTCCTTTTGTCTTACCTCTTGTCTCCCTCTTAAATGTGAGTTTAGTAAGGAGTGTGGGTCAAGTTAAATGCATGTGGCCATCTTTATTTTCGCCACTTTTGAAAGGTAGGCATTTTGGTGAGCCATAATGGTGATCTAGGTTTACCCCATAGGTAAAATATAGCCCTAACCCAAGGTGCCCCTTAGGTTTAACTAATTTAGGCCAAAAATACACTCTAGGGTCACTTTTGACCCTTCCAAAGTACCCCTAAAGTTCAAATCCGAGTTCCAACTTGATGTGATCCCTACAAGACATCTATATGCAAGTGGGATTAATATAACATCCTATAAGGTTTGGTGATTCTTTTCCAAGCCCTAATTTGACATGTCATCATCCACATGGACAACACAAGTGTCAAGTGACACCAAGACAAAATACACATCACATTCACAATGACATGTCCAAACAACAACATGAGTATTAATTTGTTAACACACATTTAGATTACATTTACAAAAAGGATCACATTACAATGAGGTTTCAATCCCTTATTGGATTAAACCTTGGCTTACTCAATTCACTTGTGTTTAGCCTTGATTCTCTGAATAATTCCATGGTTCTCTTTCCTGCACACTAAACTCGAGCATCAGTAGTCCAAGATAATAAAATCACATGCAATATACATTTTCAATTTATAATTAGCAACATCAATCAATAGAAGATTAAATTCCTAATTGCAATTTTTATACAGAAAAAGTTTAAAACATAAAAATTCCATAATAATCATGACATAACATCCATGAAATAATCAAGTCTAATCATGATTTGATCTTCTCATAAATTCACTTATCTAAACATATATAATCAAAACAACTATCTGATCTAGGTCTAATCCATATCAAAATATAATCCACACAATGTAATCATCATCATAACATAGTATCTCGAGTCTCTGTCGAGATAATCAAAAAGTGTATCAATGTATGAAAACATAAAGTATCAAAGTGTGATCGAGCAGTAATGTTGTGATGGGTCAGGGTGAGGCCTCACATCCTCCCCCACTAGGCATGAACTTCCTCTTGGAGTTCATCAAAAAGATATGGGTACTGAGATCTCATATGCGCTGCATCCTCCCATGAAGCTGTGACCTCATCATAACAATCCCACTGGACCCTAACCTGGTCCAGCTCTCGGCCTTGAAGTGCAAGGGTCCATCAGGCTATAATATGAATGGGCTCCAGTGCTAGCTGTCCATCTAAATCCAACTGCAAGGCATCCCAATATATAACATGAGACTCATCTTAAATATATTTCCGTAGCACAGATACATGAAACACATCATGGATGTGCGACAGGCTAGGTGGCAAGGCTAGATGGTAGGCAACTGGTCCTATCCTCTCCAATATCTCAAAAGTTCCAACAAAGTGAGGTGTTAACTTAGAGCCCTTTCCAAAATGGATTGGACTCTTATGTGGGCGCACTCTCAAAAAGACCCTATCTCCAACCATATACTCATGATCAACCCGCTTCACATCTGCATACTTCTTCTGTCGGTCCTGAGCCTCTCTAAGACATTGTCTAATCAATACTACCTACTACTCCATATCCTTGACCAATTGGGGTCCAATAGATACTCTATCCTCAATCTTGTCCCAACTCAAGGGAGTCCAGCAAGATCTACCGTACAATGCCTGATATGGGGGCATACCTATAGAAGAATGGTGCCCATTATTATAGGAAAACTCGACCAGATATAGGTATTCCTCTCACTTGACCTAATGGTCCATCACATACATACATAACATATCCTCTAACACCTGGTTAACCCTCTTTGTCTGCCCATGTGTTTGAGGGTGGTATGATGTACTAAAATCCAGTCTAGTACCCAGCGCTGCATGTAACTCTCTCCAAAAAGCTGATGTGAACAAGGAGTCTCTATCAGAGATGATCTTATGGGGAATGCCATGAAGTCTAACAATATCCCACAAAAAGACCTGAGCTATGTCTTGTGCTGTGAATGTAGTACGCATGGGTGAGAAGTGGGTAGCCTTGGTCAACATGTCGACTGTCACCAAGATAGCATCATGGTGGCAAGAAGACATAGGGAGACTAATAATGAAGTCCATAGATATAGCATCCCACTTCCACTCAGAAATATCATGTGGCTGCAGGAGCCCACCTGGATGACTGTTCTCTGCCTTCACTCTCTGGCACTCTAGACATCTAGCAACTATGTTGGCAATCTGTAACCTCATGCCTGGCCAATGATATAACTGTCTCAGATCGGCATGCAACTTCTTAACTCCTGGATGAGCTGCATAAGGTTCTTTGTGAGCCTCAAGCACAATAAACTCTCACAAGTCACCCGTAGAAGGTAAATAGATGCGTCCCCTATGACGTAGAAGTCCATTAGACTCTAAAAAATACTCTACAAATCTCCCCTCAAGGGGTCTCTAAGAATGGATAAGATAACAAATCTCTACATATAACCCATCCTCTTGCAAGTGATGCAAAATGTGCTCCCTCAAATTTGTACTAGAAGTCATAGATGAGAGATCATGTTGCCTCCTACTCAAGGCATCTACAACTACATTCTCCTTCCCCTTGATGCAATGAACATCAAAATCATACTCACACAAAAAATCCATCCATATCCTCTACCTAGCATTAAGATTGGGCTGGGTAAAGATATATTGTAGGCTCTGGTGATCTGAATGAAGCTCAAATCGATGACCTAGAAGGAAATGTCACCATCTCACTAAGGCATGAACCACCGCTGCAAGTTCTAGGTCATGAGTGGGATAATTAAGCTCGTGAGTCTTTAGCTTCATAGACTCGAAAGATATAGGATGACCCTCCTTCATAAGGACTACTCCTAAACCATCCAATGAAGCATCAGTACATACAACAAAATCCACCGAAGGATCTGGCACTGCTAAAATTGGTGCACTAGTGAGGGCTCTCTTGAGCTCCTAGAAAGCTCTCTCACACTTCTCTGTCCATTCATACTTCTTCCCTTTTCTCTTAAGGGAGGTGATGGGATGAGCTACTCTAGAAAATCTTGCCATGAAGCATCTGTAATATCCTGCTAATCCCATAAAACTTCTGACCTCTGTGACACTGGTGGGTGCTGGCCAATCCATAATGGATCTAATCTTCGATGGGTCTACAGAGATCCCATCACCGGATATAACATGACCGAGATAATGCACCTTAGGTCTAAAGAAGGCACACTTTGACAAGCTACCATATAAATGATTCTCTCTCAAATGTTGCAGAACCTGTCTTAGATGCTCCTTGTGCTCCTCCTCATTGCGAGAATATATCAGAATATCATCAAGGAACACTACAACAAATTTATCCAAGAATGTATGAAATACTCTATTCATGAGGCTCATGAACATTGCTGGAGCATTTGTGAGGCCAAATGGTACTACTATGAACTCATAGTGACCATATCTCATGCAAAAAGAAGTCTTGTGGATATCACTTTCCACAATTCGTAACTGATGGTACCCCAACTTCAGATCCATTTTCAAGAACACTCGGGCACCCTGCAACTGATCAAACAAATCATCGATCTTGGGAAGTGGGTATTGGTTCTTAATTGTTACTTTATTCAACTGCTGATAATCAATGCACAATCTGAGTGACCCATCCTTCTTCTTCATAAAAATTACTGGTGCACTCCAAGGTGACACACTGGGTTGGATATGTCCTTTCTCCAAGAGCTCTTCTAACTGAATATTGAGCTCATAGAGCCTATCGTACTTCCATCCATACTCCCATAGGCACCACTCCATTCTCCCTTTTTTATGGTACTGAGGTCATTGCCCCATTGAAATTGAGCACCCTTCCCTTAGCATCTCTCTCAAAAATCTAATGTCTGAAGAAGAATACCGAGTTGCTCGCTTGCAAGAGTTGCAGCTCCTTGATGAGAGATGTCAAAATGACTTGAACCACCTCCATGTGTATCAAAATCACCTGTGGCTTCAGTTCAACAAGAAGATCAAGCCTCATTAGTTCAATTTTGGTGACCTTGTCCTTCATCATAATATGAAGAATCTTTAGAATCATAAAAAGAAAGGAAAGTTTGAGCCTAATTGGTTGGGTTTGTTTTGTTTCACTCATAAATATGGTTTTGGAGCTTATCAAATTGCAACACCTAAAGGAGTTCCTATTTATGATTTGGTCAACATTCTTCATCTCAAGCGATTTTACACATGAGCTCAGAAGCATTGTGTACAACAATTTATGATCCTGAAAAAATCTTAAAAATAAAAAAATGTTCTTGAAAAAATAATTGAAAAAATTGCAATAAACTTCCAATGGTGAAAACTTGGTAAACAAGCACCTTGGGCAAGTACCATGGTGAAAAACCCTTAAGGGTGTCATGTGTATCTAACCTAGAGCCACCATCAATCAATATTTCCCCCTTTTCCCTTTCATCCATCTCCCCATATATGTGCGGGAATCTTGCCTTACTTTGTTAATTCCGCTCACTTTGCACACACTCACACGATGCTTTAATGTTAACATAGTTGGAATAAGGATCCACATGTACAGATGATCCATTTAAAAATGAGCCTTATCATGAGCATGATTCTTTGATAGACATAGTGACCATGTAGCGATTCATCAAATCGATCTCAAGGCCTCTTGATCTCACAGTTTATTCTATTCATCGCTATTGCCTTAAGATGTCATTATTATTCAATAAATCTAATCAATCAGCCCTTCAGGATGTATCACAAGTCGGATAATAAATCATTTACTCTACATATCTATATGTCCTAGGAAAGAATGTTGGACTAAATGACCCCTTGGTCAAGATGCCTTCTTTTTTATTTTATCCTTTGTGCAAGGTGGTGTCTCCCTTGAATGGCCTTGATCTCCTATATCTTGGTTCATTTGAGATGGCATAAACCTTTGCATGCATTTTTGTGTGGCATGATCTTTTTGTGGTGATTTGATGTATATTTTTGTTGGATAGATGGTTATTATTATGCATACCTTACTAAGGGAAGAGTCCTTTGTACATTCCCACAAAGACCACTGATCATGGCTTGGGTGTACTAGGGCTTCCCTCTGAGGATTATGAAATTTGTCCCATGATGACTACCTATCTACATCTATGTCATTGAGCTCACCTTTTCTATTTTTGAGTCTGGTCCACACAAAGGAATTATGTCTTTCATGCTTTCTATCATGTGATGTATTCTTCCAAAGCAATATCAAACTTGGGCGTGCTCTTGAATATTAACATGATGCAAATCCCTTTTAGTTAGTTCTCATATAATTTATATTGCATTAGATTTAGGTTCATTTTGCATTGTGAGGCCTTCTTTTTATCCCCCCATCCTTGTCTAGCTATGTGTTCCTCTGGGTCCCTTTGATACACAAAAATAATTTACCTTGTATATTCATTTAGTGCACATTTAGTAGTCATATTAGCATATCATTTCATTTCACACTACATAATTTTCACACACGTATATGCATTAACAAAATTAATCATTAATAATTTAAGTGCATGCATAAATCATTAACATTACATCATTAATGCATCACATATAATCACATCCCATCCTACATAGAAACATGTCAGTCTCATAATACATCATAATAACATCATCATCACATACATTCATAATATAAATATCTGCATAAAACATAATCACACACGTCACATAGTACATCATATAGCCACCATCAAGACAACTACTATATCATCATATAAATATGCATAAAGTGTCATACATGTAGTATCATCAACATATACCAAGTAAATCAAGTCCATCGAATAGGTACATCAAAAAGTATACATCTAGAATGCATGTGCACCTAAGTGTTGCTATACATATCATCTCATATCAAAAACCATAAAAAATTGTACCAATGTGTACCCAAGACTGGACCCTCATGTAGCTAGTCCCCCTACCCCTTTGGCATTGTCCTCCCCTTTGTCTTGTGGTGGTCTCATCGCCACTGATCCCTATGATGCACCTCCCCTTTTGTGTGGCTACAACTCATAGCTCTCCTGGTATACTCGGGAGCCCTCTGGCCTGCTGGGACCGCCTCCCTATACAGTCATATGTAGTACTCACCCTCCTCGACTAGTCTGACCTCTCTCTTACTAACCGCAATGGCCTCATGTGCTATCAGTGAAAGCCCTCATCCCAAGGCTTCCTGTAGGGAGATATCTCTCTCCCCCCTATACCTATTTGCAATCCTTTGCCAATGATCCCTGTCACCTGTAAAATCCTATACCTGTTATCTTAACTCATCTATCTCCTACTGAGATGCTACCCCAATATGATTCTCAACTATGGTAAACTCTCCGGAGTCCACTCATCCATGTAGTTTGTCTAGGTCTCTCTGTGCACCATCTTCCCTGTCCCTCTCATTTTCTTCTCTATATCTCTCTTCTGCTACTAATCCCTGTAACTGTGCAATCTCAGCCTAAAGGATGGCCACCTGATCATCCTCTGGTCCCATGTCATGATCCTCCTGCATCTAATCATCCAAAGGTAATCCCCACATTGGATTTGTTGGCTCTAATGGCTCATCCCTCTCTCCTTGTTCCCTCTCTGATATCCTTGACCCTGCTCCCCTCAGTAACTGTGGCGAGCCTCCCCTGAATGGCCTCTAGACTACTCCTCTCCTCTATTTTGTGGACTGGAATAATCGAATCCTCTTAACTGTTGGAATTATTGCTCCTCTTTCCTCCCCACCATCACTGTCATCATCCCCCTCCTCATACTCATATCCCTCTGCACCCCCATTCTTTGACTCTGACTCATCCTCTAACTCCTCTCCATCTCCTGGCAAGGTCAATCTCACTGGTTTGTTCCTATCCCACCACTGTCCATACTTCATAGTCATACCTACATCTGCTACCTGTGCATGTTCCACTATCCATGGTACTAGTTGCACCCCTCTCTAGCTCACTATGGAAAGCTATAGATCCACCCCTATCCCCCATAATGATCCTACCTCTCTAGAAACAAGGGGATGAGGATAGTTGTCTGGTACTATGTCTTGTATTATCCCAAACTAACTACAGACCTGGGATGGCATGTACCAAGATATCTGAAATTTTTTCCTGCCTATCAACTAGCAATCCATCTACATATAGCTCAAATACTCTACATCCAGACTCATGTCCTCTACTCCTCGCTTCTCATCCCAATACCCCCATGCCTCGCCGCCCCTGTATGAAATCCACTCAAAAACATCATGTCATCTAGTCACCTCTACCACAGCTCCACATATCTCACATCACCATAGGTCAGTGGTGGTCTATATCGACATGTATATGGCTCATATTTTTTTCACTCCCCTCCTCCTCGCAGTGATATGACTATTACGATGTGCTCACATGCCTAGACTAGCTGCAGTGTCATGCCTGGTCCTACAGTCCTCTGAGTGTGATAGGCACACATGTGCAGATCCTAGAATACCTACACCATAATCATGTACCTCTAGTATTACACTATGCCATCCTCTTCCAACATCTGGCTTAGCACTCTAGCCCATCTAACCAGGAAACCATTTCTTGAGTGATCTGACATCAGTCTCCCTCCTTTCAATCTTGCTAAGTACAATGCCAGCCTAGGGATTCTTGTTTGTAGTCCCCCTCACCATGTCAGCCACTGAAGAGATATTGGTAGTTGATCCACCTGCCTCCTAAAGCTCACTTCCAGGTAGACCTCTTCCCCCTCTAACTAGTACTCTGGGATATGTCCCCTGATCAGAACCCGCAGTATCCTCCAGACATTCAGTAGTGTCACTATTGCCTCCCCAATCAGTAGATGAAAGCTTTATGTATCCGAGTGTCATCTCTCAATCAATGCAGTCATGAGCTCATTATATGGTCTTAGTTGGGGCCACTTGTGGATGTAGTTTAGTCTACACAATGTGACATGTCCCCACTTCACTACTGTCAGCCTCTCTTTCAGCTCCATCATGTCAGGTCATCGCTCCTTCGACCTGATCAAATGGTCCAGCTCCTGCAACCAATAAACCTTGTTAGTCTTTGATCTCGCATGTCAAGTTCTTTCCTCTTAAGCTTAGTTTTTCAATTCTTCACATCCTTTTGGGGCATGTTGCCCCTTTATTCTTAACCTTGGGGAATTTTATTTCCCCTTGTCTTGTTGACAACATTCTCTTGTCGGTGATATGCCTTGTCCCCTTCCTTTTTACTGCTCGCCCATGTATAGGGATAGTGTCATCCATTTTTGTGCGGATGGATGGGCCCACCCCATCTCTCAATGGGTGGTTGTGGTGGAGGCCCGCCATAGCTCCACGGATGGATGGTCCCGCCACAGCTGCACGGATCCTCCACCTATCTATGGATGGGAAAGAGATGGGGCCCCATCTCTTGCCCCACCCATCTCTAATGGAAAGAGATGGGACAGGCTGAGCCCACCTCCCCGCGACAAGGAGCCGCCCATCTGTTGACAGGCGGCTGTGCCCACTGCCTTGTGTAGCGGAGCCGCCCATCTATGGATGGGCAGCTACGCTTGCCACCCTATGTGGTGAAGCCACTATCCATTGACGGGCGACTGCACCCACCACCTGTCAGCGGGTGCACGGGTGTTCCCACTCCTTGTGGGGCGCGATCGTCCATCTTCTGAAGGGCGGCTCAGTTTGTTGCCCCCTTAATTTTCCAAATTTAAAAATTTAAAATGCATTTAAATTTTTTTTAAAAACTAACTAATAACCAAAAAATAAATGTGGGTTTTCAAACTCACCGGCTCCCCCATTCCGGATGGACGTCTGGAGGCTCAAACTTGTTCCCCTAGATACTGTTTATCCCTCAGGTTGGTCATTTCTCTCTTTCCTCTTGGTGCAAATGACCTTTGTGGTCCCCTTTTGCCATTTTATAAGGGATCTTTTAGTAGGATCCTTTTATTTATTTATTTTCTCTTCTTTTTCTTCTTTTGCCCTAATTTCTCTTTTTTTCGAGAAAATTGTCCAGGTTGCCCTTTTTTGGCCAATTTTATCGAGGGGGCACATCCTCTTCTCTCATTTTATTTTCTTTAACGCGATGTCAAATTTGGACACCGCATCAAAGAGAGGCAAAATGTAGACACCTAAATTTATCTATTCTCACTTTAATATTAATTTTTTTTAGTATTTGTCCTTAACATTATAGTTGTTTTTAATTAATTAACTATAGTGTTATATTCCTCTAATTATTTAATTAAATTCATTTTCCCTTTCTATTTAAATTTTATTTAAATACTATAATATATTAAATTAAATTTAATATATTATCCCTCCATTTCTTAATATAAAATAATTTTTATTGATTTTATTCCTCCACTAGCCTAAAGTTCTTCTAAACCTTGATTAAATTAAAATGTATTTTAATCCTCATTTACCTTTTTTTCTAAATCTTGCCTCTTGCTAATTATTCCTGTAATATTGAGTAAATATGGATTACCTCTAATCATGTGCACAATCACCTTTTCCAAGGTGAAGTTTGACTTTTTCATCTTTTGCCCCTTAATCCTAGCCACTCATTTATTTTGCCTCTTAATCTCCTTCACTCCCACCAAAACCCTACCTAACCTTCAATCTTAGCCACTCATTTTCCACCTCTTAATCTCAGCCCTTCATTTTTTATAGCAAATCCATAAAGGGAGGCTTCACTCCTCATTTGCAACTAGTTAGTGAAATGAGCATTTGTATACTTGAGCATTTTGAGCACTTAAGCATTGTAGCATTCTTAGTGATATCATTTTCATAAGTTGTTGCATTATGATCATAGTTTAGATTTTATTCCTTGCATGGTAGATCTTAGATTTACTTTCATGATTTAGTTTTGAATCTTGCATCCTCATCTTTAGTTTATTTTTCATCTCAATCTAGTTGTTAATCTCTTGCACTTGCACTCTTAGAATAGATTTTGCATCTGCATCCATCATTTCAAGATTTGGGGCAAGTTCCACATTATTGTCCTCAAATCCATCATTTCTTCATCACTTTGCATCTTGCATCATAGTGGGATTTTTTATTGCATTTTGTTGGAAGAGCACACCCACAAAATCTCTAAGAGCAATTCAAACAAGTCTTGGATGCACTTGTTTTAGCTCATCAGAGGTTGTAGTGAGAATTTAGATGTATTTCAAGTTCTTTGCATGCTTTGATTATTTAGTATATCTTGTATTTGCATGTTTTGACTTGTTGTGCAACTGCAGGTATTTTCATTGCATACAACTTCTTAAATGCTTTTTGATATTCGAATTAGTGTGAGAACAAATAAACCCTTTGCACAATAATTTAAAATTGCAATTAATTACTTGAATTGATAATCACAACGACCTAACTTTAAAAGAAAATAATCCACATCACAACTATAGAAAATGAACCGAGTCTTTATATTTACTTTGAAATACTTGGTACATGATATTCAGAGTTTTGTACTGCTCCTCCTATTTTTACTCTACTCTATTATGATTATTCTTTCCTTTAAAAAAAATACGATCCTGATTTCTCCTTTATACAAAGTGAGGAGAAGTAACAAGCTTCAGATTGTTTACAATCACACATTTTCATAACTATAATTGATATTATAACAAATTTCAAACTAAGATCATATTAAGTTAACATATCAAAGAGATAACTAAGTGATTTTTGGAAAACAAATGAACATCACATTTGAAATACGAGAACAATAACCTCAGGGTCTGATTCATCATGTGATCCTTCTCCAATTTTCCCTTCTTCTCCAAGCACTTGTTTTAATCTTCTGGGATCTCTCCCTGATAAGCTTCAAATACTCTCCTACACATTCTGATATTTGAATTTGAGTGAGAAATTGGTGGTGGATAATATTTGGCATGCTAAGAAAATGGTATTTCCATTTGTTGCTAGTTATAGCCTGAACCTTGACCAAAAAATTTGAAAATATGTTTTCTAGTACCACACCTTTGTCTAGGAACATGTTGAAATTTTAAATACTAAAATATTTCTCTTCCTTTAAATGAGAAATAATTCTTGGAACCATGTCCTTGTCTTCTATCTTCCATTCTTCATGTTCTTGACACGACCCTCTTTATCCACAAATTTAGGAATTGACCAATGTTTGATGGTATGGAAGGAGGATATTTTCTATTTTTTTCTCTCCTCTTCATGCTCTATGTATTTGATCTCCTTCATTATGGAATTAATCATTTCCTTTATTTTCTTTATCTCACCAAGTGCATTTGGATCCCTCTGAGTAACCTCACAAAGTTTGATCAAATGATAATGGGAGGGCTTCCACCTCTTGGAAAGCTCTACTAGCTATGGCTTGTGTTTACTGAATGTTGTCAACATGTCCAATAGATTTTGGTATCCATCGTACACCTCATCAAGTTTTTTGATTACTAAATCAACCCTATATGTCAATACTTTTTCCAAAGCATTCAATATTAATTTAGGGATTTCCTGTAAAAGCATCTCATTTGTACTTCTTAGTTGGTTATTTTCCTCTTCGTACTTATTTATTCTTTCTTTTGATCCTTCATCATCCTTTACGTCAATCGGTATGGAAGGGGTAGCGTTATGTAGTACCGGAGATTTTCTTTGGCTATTACTTTTTGTATAGTCAGAAAATGGAAGCACTTCCATTGTAGACATGTTTATCCTTCCGAGTAAGTGGTTTGGGGTCATGGCATGCACCTTGAATAGGTTCCTGATCTTGACATGGCTTCCCCCTGTTATGTCCCTCTTTCCACTCCTGTTTAGCCTGATTTCTGCATTCTGGACTGCAGATTGGTGATTCTGGGCTTCAGGGTCAGGGTCGACCTTTTAGGTCTATGTCAACCTTGACCCTGACCTAGGTTAGGGTCAACCCTGACCTTGATCAAGGGTTCAAATCTTGGGGTCTCACAGATTTTGGAGGTCGGCCTTTGCAAAAAGTATTTCCCGCTTTTGGGTCGGCTGTTTTGGGTTTCGAAGCGTTGATTCCTAAATTATATTTAATATAGGTCCTCTCCTAGGGGTAAACACTTTAATGGAAATTTAATCCTCCTATGTAGGCCTCCTTGGAAGATTGTGCCCTAATTTCATATAAAAGGAAAGCTTTCTCTCTCATTTTCTCTAAGAACCATCATCAAGCGAACGAAGCATTCCTAATTGAGATCAAGCATTATCAAGTGAAGTTCAAGCAAGCTAAGGAGAAAGATTTCAAGAAAGAATTCATCCATTCAAGTATCCATTTTCATGAAGGAGATCCATTGAAGGCCATTAAAGGAGTGAAGCTATGGCTTGTGTTTACTGAATGTTGTCAACATGTCCAATAGATTTTGGTATCCATCATACATCTCATCAAGTTTTTTGATTACTAAATCAACCCTATATGTCAATACTTTTTCCAAAGCATTCAATATTAATTTAGGGATTTCCTGTAAAATTATCTCATTTTTACTTCTTAGTTGGTTATTTTCCTCTTCGTACTTATTTATTCTTTCTTTTGATCCTTCATCATCCTTTACATCAATTGGTATGGAAGGGTAGCGTTATGTAGTACCAGAGATTTTCTTTGGTTATTACTTTTGTATAGTCAAAAAATGGATGCACTTCCATTGTAGACATGTTTATCCTTCTAAGTAACTGGTTTGGGGTCATGACATGCACCTTTAATGGGTTCCTGATCTTGACATGGCTTCCCCCTATTTTGTCCCTTTTTCCACTCCTGTTTAGCCTAATTTCTGCATTCTGGACTGCAGATTGGTGATTCTGGGCTTCAGGGTTAGGGTTGACCTTTTAGGTCTATGTTGACCTTGACCCTGACCTAGGTTAGGGTCAACCTCAACCTTGACCTAGGGTTCAGATCTTGGGGTCTCACAGATTTTGGAGGTCGGCCTTTGCAAAAAGTATTTCCTGCTTCTGGGTCGACTGTTTCGGGTTTCAAAGTGTTGATTCCTAAATTATATTTAATATAGGTCCTCTCCTAGGGGTAAAGGCTTTAATAGGAATTTAATCCTCCTATGTAGGCCTCCTTGGAAGATTGTGCCCTAATTTCATATAAAAGGAAAGCTTTCTCTCTCATTTTCTCTAAGAACCATCATCAAGAAAATGAAGCATTCCTAATTGAGATCAAGCATTATCAAGTGAAGTTCAAGAAAGCTAAGGAGAAAGATTTAAAGAAAGCATTCATCCATTCAAGTATCCATTTTCATGAAGGAGATCCATTGGAGGCCATTGAAGGAGTGAAGCTACAAAGTGCCCTTTTGGTGATCTCTCCATCCACCTTCTTCCAAGCCTATTTCAAAGTCAAGAACCCATTCAAGACTTGGTGTTTGAGATCTATTAGCAAGAGATTGAATATATCATACCTTTCTACATTCCACATTTTGAGGTGTACTTGTGGATTGAAGGATTCAAATCCGCCACAAGGACTTTCACAAGCAAGGTGAATTTATGCATTTACTTTGTTTACTTCTGCAATTTTAATTACATATATTTGAGGTTAATTCCAAAATAGGGGTTTGACCAAGGAAAACCCCTCCCCCACAACAAATAATCTCCTTTTTCTTGTAGGTACAGGTGCAGAACAGTAGATTTGAACCCAGATCTGGATACCCTTTTTGGCTTTCTTTCAGACAGCGCAAACAGAGTCACTTTCATATCTGTGCAGGTCAGGGTCAACATTATTGGGTCAGGGTTGACATTTGTGGGTAAAGGTTGACCTTTTTCATAAGATGACATCAGAACGAAAAATTATTTCTAGGTTTTGTTCGTCTCTGCATTTTGGTTTGGGATCAATTGTCATTTTTTCTAGAAACTGAGTATAGACCTCAGAAAATAGCATTCTTTGATCTGCAATATTTCAAGGTTAGTGCATTTCTCCCATTCATTTAATTACTGTTATATATTCATTTCTATACATATAATTAACAAAATTTAAGGTATCTCCTTTGTTATTCTCCTTTCCAAATAGTTGATTCATTTGTGCATTAGCCCTTCCTTGGGGTTGATCAACTTGGATCTCCCATTTTTGCATTTGAGGATAAAAGGAATATCTTATCTTCTCCTTAATCATGATTGCAATACTTAATTAATACAATTCAATTAGGGTTAAGGAATTCAACACATTCTAGGCAACTTAAAGGACAATTTACACATCAATGCATTACATTTCAAGATAATCAATCAATCCTTCTTAATACATTACATATTCTTAATAAACATAGCTCTATTTCAATCCCCTTTAAATTTTTATATGTACACACAATCAATCAACTAAATCAAATCAAATAATAATAATATTTTATATTGTACACTTTTTAATTATTTTAACTCCTTTTATAAGGAAACATTTTTGAGGTACAACTCATTGATAACTTTTTTTCATCTCCATCTCCCTTTTTTGAGCCTTCTCTATTTTCTTCTGCATGTGCATGATCTTTATTAAACATTGTCATGTGCATCAATTTTGTAGCTGATACTAAGGGAGACATATTTTCCATTGTTTGTACTATTGACATCCCATCATTTCCTTTTGTAATCTCAAGTAATTTGAGCTTACGAGGGCCCTTAAAGATCACCCATGTAGCCAAAACTTCAGCCTTTGGGTTATACCTCAATTTAATTATTTATGAAAGAGGGTGCCAGCTAGGATGTGTTATGCCCTATGTATCAGTCCCTACATTTTATTCAGCAAAAAATTGGGTCCCCCTTTTTCACTTTTGGCTCCTCTCCTTTTGTTGCATCTCTTTGTTTTTGTTCTCCTATGGGTTACGAGACCCCGGAGTCTACCCTTGTTACCATAGTTTTGTCTAGTCTTCTGGTGTTAGCCTCAAGCAGTGCTTCTTCAACATTATGGAGTATGGATTCCTGAAACCCAAAATGTGAAGCATTAATGATGTGCTCAGAGTCGCTCAAGGCATTTAATTATGTTTCCTCCTGGAAGTCTTATAAAAGGGATTTTCATTTCTCATTTTATTCACTGAGTAACAAAAATTTGTCTTTGAGAACACCTCTAGAACCATGTTTTTGAGCGTATAAATTTGGGCATTTTCTTGAGAATTTGGCTATTTGTGGGGTGTTTTCAAAGGATTTCTTGGCCTACATGTGCAATTTCTAGTGCGGGTAGGTTCCTCCTTCACATATCCCTTGGTAATTTAGGTTGTTTTCTTGCATTTTTTGTATGTTTTTCTTGCTTTTTGTTCTTTGTGTTTTTTCCACAGATTTAAATAAATGGAGTTTATTTGAAATTCATTTGTCTCTGAACTTAATTCAAGACCTCTCCTTTGTTTTCTAGGGCATATTTTGTGCCCTAGTCACAAGCATCATGGGTTTGACCATGCTAATCATGCTTGCTAAGAAATTAGGGCTTTTGTGCTTGTCATTTTTGTGCCCTAGTTTCTTAAACTTTATTAGTTGTGGGCATGGTCTCTTTTGTATGTGTTACTTGGGGTTATCAGATTGATTGATTTTTTGTACCCTAGGTTTTCCCCTGGTCAGTAGTGTAATTGGTTTTCATGCCCAAATTGAAAAATCTATTTCCACCAAGACCTTTATTAGCAAAGCCTCTCTTGGTTCAAGGCCGCAACAAGCCACATGTCAAAAAACCAATCCATGAACCGTTGGTTGGACACCTTTCACCAACTATTCGTAAGTCTCTGCCACTTTGGGATCTTGGTTCCCAACCATCGGTCACTTTCACAACCATAAATTCAAAATTCTCATAAGATATTTGTTGCACAAGACATCGCACACCTAAAACCATTCATATCCTTAGCTGTGGCTCCACAGGCCTTATCATTCTATGCAGCGAAAGCCTTAAACATAAAAGGAAGTTCTGGCATTTGGATCTTGGGTCTCTCATGCAAAACTCATCACCATATATTAAGAGGTTTCCATAATAATTGTAACCACCTGGATTTGGTCTGTACCGACCATAGACCCTATTTTCCCTAGGTGTGATCATACCCCCTGTTGTGTCAAGACAATGTTACTTTGGCATAATTTATTATTAAATCAGATTTAATGTCCTAGGTGATTTTTATCACTAATTTATATTAATTACTTTAGCGATACAATTTAAATCAATTTCAACCAATCAAATATTATCAAATTCAAACAATGGCTAAAGTATTTAATTATAAAGGAATTAATCTATCTCATCACTTGCATTTTAAACTCATTCCCCTAGCCTATTAATTTAATTAAAATGGCTATAGTCCTAATTAATTATCAAAAGCAATAAAAAACTTAAATAATTAATATTCCTATTTTTGGATGAATTAAATAAGTTTAATTCATTTCATTTATATTCCCCTAAACCCTAACCTAACCTATCTCAACCACTTCTACCCTGGGTTCTAACCCATCCCAACTTATTCCCCCCTTTCTAATCTAATTCTAAGCCTAATCTAATTCTAACCTCCATCCTAATGTTGTCACATTCCATTAAGGAATGATTAACAACTCAACCCACTTGGGAGAGTCAAATTTCTCAAGTTTGACTCTCTCGAAGTCCACTTTCTCAAGCCACCCTCTTACACCCTTCCCATGCTTCTTTAAGGCTCTCATTAATGCCTCATTAATGAAGATTTCTTAAGTCCATGTCTCTCCCCATGCCTCTTAAATGCTTGTATTTAATGCATTTGACTCAATCCCATCCTCATAAATGCCTCTTACACCCTCTTTATGAGCCTTATCTTCTAGAGTCTTCTTGGCTCTCTTCCCTAAATGGTCACA
>MU224743.1:1338820-1351866 GCA_018584345.1 Thuja plicata
TCATTAATGAAGATTCCTTAAGCCCATGTCTCTCCCCATGCCTCTTAAATGCTTGCATTTAATGCATTTGACTCAAGCCCATCCTCATAAATGTCTCTTACACCCTCTTTATGAGCCTTATCTTCTAAAGTCTTCTTAGCTCTCTTCCCTAAATGGTCACATTCCTCCCTACTTTCAACCCAATAATATTGTGACAAGTGTCATAATTTGGTGCACTTTAAGAAGCACAATCCATGTGCTCTCTTCTAGTGGAATCCTGACCTCTCTTCATCTTTGCATCTAAACCACCCATTTTCAACCCCTTTTTCTATAAATAGAAGGCATTTTTGAGAGCAAATGGCCCTCATTTTTAGAGCTAAATTGCATTGTTATGCTATTTAGATATATATAGAATTTTAGTTTCAATTCCATGCATTGTTATAATGTTAATTTTCATAGCTTAATTACATGCTTTCTAATCATTTAGCTTAGTTTTCAATTAAATCTCTCATTCTTAGGAGTGTATTGTCACTGAATGGTGCATAATCTGATGGCATGATTATAGAATTTTTCAAACTCTTCCTAGATAGGGAGAAATAGGTTGATGTTAGGGTTTTGTTCTTATATGCTCACTAATCCTTGTTTTACACTAACATAATGACTTATTGAAGTGTTGTGTCACAGGCAACGGGTGCATCATTTGGCACTCACAATAACCAGTAATACACTCCCTTGGATCCACGTTAAGATTAATCTATGTAAAGATCAATATTTTTAGCCTTCTGGTTTTGGGAATCCTTCATACTTTACTTTTGGTTTCTAAGGATTCACTAAAACAGATCTCTGGGACCCGAATATCGGGCTTTGCTCTTATCCTTAAATAATTTTGTTATATTATACATACACTGATGACGCCTTATTCTTGCAGGAAAAAACAATCATGGCATCCTATTCATAAGTGCAGAGAGCAGAACCCAAGGTAGACCTCCCTGGGACATCTGGGAAGAAAAATAAAGCACCTAGAGAGTTGGAGAAACTACCCTTTACCATGAAATATAATCTAGATGGTGTTTTCAAGGCCTCAAAGTTAGAAAATGCAATCTACAATATCACAGACACACACCTCGGTGAATTTGACTTGGGGGCTATCCAAGAAAATATCAGAGAAGAGAAAAGGGCCAAGGAAGATGAAAGTGTTAATATCTCAAGGGTCGGTTTCCTTTAGGCTGCATTCTTCCCTACCTCGTTCCAATGCCCAAAACTCATTTTTACCTTGGCTAATTACTATTATAAGGCTACATGCTTGTGTACCCTTCCATACGACACTATAATTGCTGCTTTTGACCCAGAATCCATTGATATTGTCCTTCGCATCTCCTACAGAATGCATAAAATTGTGGTAGACAAAACATTCACCCTTAACGAGTACCACGTTGTGGAGGTGGAGAAAAAAGGTACCTTAACAGGAGTTGGCTCATCACATTGCGCAAGGATGTGCTAAATATGGTTCCCACCCTTCCCTGAATTGACTTTATTTTCCCCATTCAGGAATTAATCATCATGTTAGGTCGCATTTTCAATAAGTCAAGCATGAAGGAGTATGCCACATGGATGTACTACTTCACCATCAACATTTTTACGGGCACTGCTTACTTTTAATAGGCCTAAACCATCTTAGATAGCATAAAACTATAGCAAAAGGAAGTCAAAACTTAACCTCAAAAGAAATCCTTGATGACCTCCTTTGTCATATGGTTGACCGCCTACCACACTAGCATCAAAGGTCTCCAAAAAGTTAGATGCATGAGTGACGATCCAAGTTACTCACTCCCATGGGACCATTACCCCCAGCTACAACTAGACTAGTTCCCTGAGGAATTCTATCGAGTTAATGATGCCTTTATATACAATAGAATAATGGGGCTCAATGATGATTTTGGATTTTGGTTATAAAAGGAAGCCATGGCCCTAATTAAAACATGGGGGTGTTATTTCATACAATTTTGAAAGCATACTTGCATTCGTGTGTTTGGGTTCACCATGAAGCTCTTCCTCCTCCCGCGACACTGCAACGACCGGATCATCTTGCTTGAGTTTTGCAGGCAAATCTTGGGGGTCAATACTTTGTGCACCCTCAAGAAAATCAAGACAGTTGTGTTCCCATTTTCATGCGGGGAATACACATGTAATTTAACCGCCACTAAGGAGGCAGAAAATGAGTTGAACAACTTCCACTTGGAGAAATTTTACCACTAGCACATAGCACAACAAATGGAATTTTTTGGGTTGCGATCATTCCCAAAGAAGTATGTCGACCACACGTTTGTTATGGACCCCATTTTTTAACACAATAAGATAAGAGGCAATGCACTCACGCAGATCGATTGGAACGTCAAGGAAGTATATGACATAGACATGATCCCACATGAGGTTGTGGATAGGATCCACACATTGTTGGTTTTTGGTGATTGATCAAGCTATTATTGTACACTTTTCATCAAGTATTTTTGAGGTTGACTCATCAAACATTTCCCTATGTTGATTCGTCAAGCGAGTTTTAGGGTTATGGTTTTTCTATAATAAAATGGTAGCATTTGTAGTGGTATTGAGTTTCAAGGGATTGTTGGTGGTAACTAGTTGAAATTACGGGATAATAATATTGGACTCTCTATTTGGTGGATGTAGCCCAAGATTGGGTGAACCAAGCTAAATCTTTGTCTTCTTGTTCTAGTTCTGTGTGTTTTATTCCTTTGCATTATTGGTTATATTTGCATGAAACTATTAGATGTATGTCTTCTAATCCTAACAAGTGGTTTTAGAGTAGGTTGTTTTCAGTTATACTCTACAGGAAGGTCTCATGGTTGAGTGGGAGTAATGGAAGATGAGGGTAAGTTTAAGTTTGAGAAGTTTAATGGGTATAACTTTCAGTTATGGAAAATGAGATTGAGGTTTGTCTCTCTCTGAAGGATTTATCACAAAAATTGGGAGGAATAAGCAAGAAATTCGGAACTATGTCTTAGGAGGATTGGGATATTTTGGATAGAAAGGAACTTGGGAGTATTCATTTATGCCTGGCACAATCAGTGGCATTTAATATTACAAAGGCAAAGACAACTGAAGATTTGATGGAAACTATAGCAAAGTTATATGAAAAGCCTCATGTTTTGAATAAGGTATTTCTTATGAAGCATTTATTTAATATGAAAATGGTAGAAGGTGATTCATTTGTCAATCATTTAAAAGAGTTTAATACAGTTACCAGTCAATTATATTCTATTAATGTCAATTTTGATTAAGAAATTAGGGCTCTTTTGATTCTGTGTTCTTTGCCTGAAAGTTGGAATGGCTTGGTAATGGTTGTTAGTAACTTTATTTTTGGTTCAAATACCCTAAAATTTGATGATGTTGGTACTATTCTCAGTGAGAAAATTTGTAAGAAAAGCTCTGGTGGGTCCACATCAGGTAGTGTTTTGAATGCATAAAGTAGAGGTAGATCAAAGGAGAGAGGAAAAAATTCTGGAAGTCATGGGAAATCATGAGGAAAATCAAACAGCAAAAGGTTTCAATTCAAAGGACAAAATGATTGTTGGTACTGTGGGAAACTAGATCATAGGAAGAAATATTGTTGGTCTCAAAAGAATAAATGCGATAAACAAGATGGAAATAAGGAGGCAAATGTGGTAAGTAATAAATCAGAAGAGGGTGGTTTGCTTCTTTCCCTTAAAATGTTGATGATTCATGGGTTCTAGATTCAGGGGCTTCATTTCATGCTACGCCCCTTAGAATTTATTTTCTTTATTATGTCCAAGGGGATTTTATGCTAGTTTATTTGGGAGATAATGAACCATGTCAAATTGTTGGGAATGGAAGAATTAAGATTAAGTTTGAGAATGGGAATCATTGGCTATGGCAAGAGGTAAGGCACGTTCCAAGGCTGAGTAGAAATTTAATTTCAGTTGGGCAGCTAGGTGATGAAGGTTGCACAGTTACTTTTAATGATAAAAATTGGAAGGTTTCAAAAGGTTCCTCAGCAAAAATAAAAGGTGTGAAAGTAGGCACCTTATATCTTTGTACAATTCATATTATTCGTTCTACTTTAATTGTTACAGAGAAAAGTCAATGTTCAGGAACAGTTGTTATTGTTGAGCAAGTAGAACATGAAACAGATGTTGTTGATTCTAAAACAACACTATGGCACAACATACTTGGGCACATGTGTGAAAAAGGTATGAACTTACTTCATTGAAAGAAAGTCTTACTAGGTCTAAAATGTGTCAATATGGATTTCTGTGAAAATTATATGCAAAACAAAAGAGAGTTTTTTGAAGGGTGGGAAGGAAAAGAAAGATGAGAAATTGGAGCTTGTGCATACAGATGTGTGGGGATCAGCTTAGGTATCTTCCCTTGGTGTCTCTCTATATTATGTTATATTCATTGATGATGCAATTATGAAAGTATGGATTTATTTCCATGGGCATAAATCTGATGTATTTGAAACTTTTAAGAAATGAAAAATATTGGTTGAGAATGAGACTGGTAAAAGACTAAAATGTCTCAGATAAAATAATGATTTTGTTTACAATCTCTAGGAATTATAATGATTATATGTGCATGGCTTTTGGAAGCCTTAAATGTGTTTTAAAAATAATGTCTTTTCATGGGCGTCCTACGCGGGTGGCAAGTTTGTTGGCTTTTTTGGGCTCGTGCGAGAGATGATATTCGTCCGACTGTGGACGACATCTATTTAATGAATTAGTAAGGCTGGCGGCTATAAAGTAGACTCTCTTGCTCAGTCTTTTGTGTGTTTCAAGTGTAGAAAGTTGTTTATTTGTGAAAATAGAGGCAATTTCTTGAGGGTTTTGTTTTTAAATTCTGGTGGAAAGTATCCTGGAATATTGGTAATTTTTGTGAATGTGGAAGCCACACTTTCAGTGGATACTTGGAAGCAGAAGAAAGCCTTTAAAGGGCTAGTGAATATTGAACGAATGCGTGGCTTGATTGAAATCAAGGATGACAAGATCGTTCGAGTCGTGGGAGATGTTTTAGGGCCTTTCTTTATGAATAGGAAGAAGAAATGGATGGTTAATATTGAAATTATTTCAATGGTAATGTGTTAAGGTTTAGAGCTTGGGAGAGAGTGCGCTGAGGTGAAATGGTTGGTCTCCTTCTTGTTTGACAAAGACCTTCTCTTTGAAATGGAATCTATTTTGGAGTGGGTGGTTCCCAAAAGTGGTTCTGATCTGACAGAGTGTTTTAAGGATGAAGATAAGGCTCGTGTGTATGGTTTTGTGCCATTTATCCAATGGTGGGGCAAAGTAGATAAGGGAAGTTTCATAGATGAGTGGGCTTTAGCATGTGAAAAGCTGAAGAAAATGGTGGAAAAGAATGAAATTGAGAAAGTTTATGCACGAAGTTTGTTACCTGTTAAGGTTTCGTGCAGAAAGAGGTCAAGTCAAGGATGGGAGAACCATTAAATACGAGTGAAGGTTTGAAGTTGTTGGCTGGTAATTTTGTTCTTTTTGGATACAATGCTTTGTTTTATCCCTATGTGCGATAAGGAAGATGGGAGACCTCTTGCTACTAAAAATTTGTTAACATTCTAGTTATGAATGTTTTTATCTTCTCTGATGCAAGAGTATTTTGGTGTTGGTGACGTATGTTTTTTATGGGAATGATTAATTTTGGGGTAATGATAGTGACAAGGAACCCAGGAAACGAAGATCGATGTTGTCTGGCTCTCAATAATGCACATGTCAAGGTGGGCTCGAATGTTCATGCTACTGTCTTCAATGGTTTAGACAAGTTTTGATGTCCTTTATGTATAGAAATCTTGTAAGGAGGTTAATCTAAAAATATTCGGGGGTACTTATGACAGTTTGTATAGTTTTATTTGTCATTGATGCTAGTGGTTTTATATGTTGTTGATGCTAGGTTTGTAGGGAAGTGGAAAGGAATTGATCAAATATATCCTCATATATTTCTATTTTCTATTGCAAAGCATATTTGATATACACTTAATGTAATCTTTTGATGAATATTAATAAAATCAATGTTACCGATCAAAAAAAAAATGGTGATGACTATTGCAGAAAATAATTTGAAGATTATTGTTCCTCTAATGGTATTCGTAGGCAGAAAATAATTACAAGGACTCCACAAGAAAATGGAGTGGGTGAACGCATGAATATGACAATAATGGAGCGTGCAAGGACTATGAGGTTGCATGTTGGGCTGCCCTTAAACATGTGGGAAGAGGTTGTAAACATTTGTGTTTATTTAATTAATAGAGGTCCCTCTACTCCTTTGGGTTGGGGTATTCTAGATGAAGCATGGACATGTAAGAAAGTGAGTTATTCTTTTCTCAAAGCCTTTGGTTGTGAAGCATTTGCACATATGGATTCTAAAAATAGAACCAAGCTGGAAACTAAATCAAATAAATGTGTATTTGTTAGATATGACATTGATGAGTTAGGCTATAGACTTTGGGATTTTTAGAATCATAAAATTGTGAGAAGTAGGGATGTCATATTCAATAAGAAAGTGTTGTACAAAGATCAGTTGTTGTAGCATGAGAAGAAAGAAACTGATTATGTAGTGTTGGATGATACTCCTAAAGATGATGGTCTAGTGGTTCCTCATGGTCCGCAACAATAGAAACAAAAAAAACCACAAACTCCAGTGAATGTTGGAAAATCGTCAAGGATAAGTAGACCTCCTGATAGGTTCTCTCCCTCTTTGTATTCTATTTAATTGACTGGTGTTGGTGAACTAGAATGTTATGATGTAACTAAGCAGTTGGATACCAAGGTTCAGTGGGATGATGGAATGATAGGATAAATGGACCCCTTGCTGAAAATCAAACTTGAGAATTATGCAAATTGTTTGTGGGTAAAAGGGCTTTAAAAAACAAATGGGTTTATAAGTTGAAAGAGGAAGATGGAGGTAAGAAGTGATTTAAAGACAGGTTAGTTGTAAAGGGATTTGCACAGAAAAAACCATTGATTTTTCTAAAATCTTTTCTCTGGTTGTTAAGATGACTTCTATTCAGACTGTTATAAGTATTGTGGTTGCTGAAGATAAGCATTTGGAACAGTTAGATGTAAAAATTGTCTTTGTCCATGGTGATTTGGAGGAGAGATATATGGAACAACCCCAAGGATTTGAGGTCACAAGTAAGGAGAAGTTAATGTGTAGATTAAAGAAGAGTTTATATGGCTTGAAACAAGCACCTCAGCAATGGTACTTAAAATTTGATAGTTTTATGGTTGAGCACGACTTCAGCAGGTGTAATTCTAACCATTGTGTTTATTTTTAGAGGTTGGATAGTGACAGATATTTTTATGTTTATATGTTGATGACATGCTTGTAGTTGGGTCTAACATGGATCACATAAGAGATTTAAAACAACAATTAGAAAAATCATTTACTATGAAGAATTTGGGGGCAGTGAAATAGATCCTTGGTATGAAAATTTGCAAAGATAGGTATAACAAAAGGTTAACTCTATCTCAGGTTGATTATGTTGAAAAGGTGTTGTAGAGATTCTCAGTGGAGAATGTAGAAGTTGTCAGCACACCTTTTTCTATTCATTTGAAATTGACTAAGGAGATGTATCCAAAGATGCAAGAGGGGGACAAAATGTCCAAGGTACCCTATTCTTCACTTGTAGGCAGTTTAATGCATGTCATGGTATGCACTAGACTTGATATTGCACATGCAATAGGAGTTGTAAGTAGGTATATGAGTCATCCTAGAGTTGAGCATTGGAATGTGTTAAATAGGATTCTTAGATACTTGAGAGGTACATCCAGTATATGTTTATGTTTAGGGGGCTCTAGTACTGATTTACAAGGATATGTTGACTCAGATTTGGCATGAGACATTCACTAATACATTTGGGGGATTTTTCTGATGGCTATCTATCAAATATTCAATGCTTATCTGTTAGTTATTTGACAAAAGTCATCATTAGAGTTATTTTGTCACAAATTTCCATGGAGATGGTAATCGTCGCTATTCTGACACCCATAACCATCAGAAATAACCACAGAAATACATAATTTACAATAAAATTTCTAACGCTACCCCTGTCGAAAGTATAGCATCCCCAACAGTTATCTAGTGACATTTTTTACAGTAACACCATAGTTAATCTGGCATCAGCGTTGAAACCTCATGTCAAAAATTTAGAAAACTCGACAGTTGTCCAGACACATTTTTGACAGTAGCCCCGTCGTTAGTATAGCATTGTCGTCAAAAACTTGCATCGACAATGTAGAAAACCTTATAGTTGTCTGGAGACATTTCCAATGGTATCCCCATTGCTAGTAAAGCATCATCGTTGAGAAATGGCATTGCAAATATAGAAAACCCGATGATTGTCCAAAGACATTTCCGATGATAGCCCTGTCATTAGTATAGCATCGTCATTGAACCCGGGCATCAAAAATATATATTTCATGGCGGTTGTCTAGAGACATTATTGATGGAAACCCCATCATTAGTATATCATCATCATCAAAATGAGCATCACAAATGTATATTTCACAATGGTTTTCCAGAAATATTTCCAACGGTATCCCCGTCGTTGGTAGAGCATAGTTGTCAAACCCGAGCGTCAAAAATATCCATTTTCTGACGGTTGTCTGGAGACATTACTGACGGAAACCCTATCGTTAGTATAGCATCATCATTGAACCAGGCATCACAAATTTATATTTTTTGACGGTTGTCCAGAGATATTTCTGATGGTAGCCCCGTCGTTAGTATAGCGTCGTCGTCGAAACCGGTTGTTGAAAATGCATATTTTCTGACGGTTGTCTGGAGACAGTTGCTAGGGGTGTCAAAATATTGATGGACATGGACACTAAATATAACAAAGCTCAAGAGACCATTATAGTTGGTCTCCGTCTTTGGTCCATATTACTGACAAAAAGGTTTACCTTTCATTAGCTCATCAAATACGAGGATTTGAAAGAATTTAATAGAATATTTTCATGATAACGTATATTATTTAAGTTGAGGTTACACAAATTTATCTACTTTGGGCACTTTTCAACTACGAGGACAGTGATAATGAAGTGACTCGCATGGCCTGCATTACTCAGGCGATGGGTGGGGATGTTTATTTATTGTTGTCTCCGCATTTGAAAAGTGTGGGAAATAGATAAATTTGTGTAGCGTCAAACTAAAATAATGTACATTATACATTAAAATATTATTTATTAAATTCTTTCAGATCGCCACATTTGATGAGCTAACAAAAGGTAACACGTTTCCTCAATCATATGGACCAAAGACGGAGACCAACTATTATGGCATCTTGAGCCCTGCTATCTTTATTCCTAGCTACTGGGTAAGACCTGGAAGACTTATACCTATCGATCATCAAGAATAAGCACTTCCTTGCCTTTATATACACTACACAGTATCCAATATATTAATAAAGATGAATAGAAGGCAAAAAATCTGAATGGATAAACGAAATGAAAGATACAATAATATTATCTTGTTGTTTACCTTCTCATAATTGACCAAATAATAGATTCCTTCAGACCTCCAGTGTTGATGAGTTGCATAAGCATAACAGGTTTTAACGGCTTCATGAATAAAATACTACAAACAATTTTTTGTTGTCCCTGGGTCCCTAAAATATTGAGCTTCTCTTTATTTTGAGAATAGTTTAACATTCTCTACTTAACAGGGCCAACCACATGAAGGTGGAAGCTCATCAGGCCCCTCCTAAGAGCATCTTATGACCCCTTACAAAACTTTAAGACCTCTAAGATGTATTCTTAGGGTTTGTAAAGGGTCATAAGGGGTCATAAGGGGTCCTGGGACATAACAACAGAGAAACATAAATCTAGGCATCATGGTCACAATTCTTTGGAGACACAAGATAATTGAGTGGTATACCCAGATGAAGCAATGCAACCACTACTCCTATAGTCCTAAGCTGACATTTTAAGGTCCAAAAACCATAGATAAGGATGGTTTTTGGATCCTATAGTGTCAACTTTGAACTGGAGGAGTACTGGTTGTGGTGCATCATTTGGGTATACCACTCAATTATGTTGTGTCTCCAAACAATTGTGACCATGATGCCTACATTTATGTTTCTCAGCTGTTGTGATATTAAAAGTCTTCTAAGGAAAATGTTGTGTCTATGTGGAACTGCATAGGATCGTCACCAAGCAAAAGGTGTTTTTTGGTACAAAAGACTTAGCAGCCTCTACGACTTTTTCTTGAATGCATTATACCCCTGACGTACTTCATGGAATCATTTTGCATCAGGATTACAGGGAAATTTAAACCAAGATTCATATAGAGAAATGTGTTGCTCTTGTAAAATGGTTGATGGTGATTGATGAAGAAGATTTCAAAATGATGATTGATCCAATTCTTATTGGTGCAATATTTTCAAATCTTCTTCATAATCATCATCAAATAAACATTTTCAAATCTTCTTCTTCATAATCAAAAAATGAATATTTTCAACTCTTCTTCATCATAATCATCATCTATTGAACTCAGAGCCCTATATTTTTTCTTGGTATCGATGAATAAATGGTTCCCTTAAAGATATAGAAGGTCCTAGGTACTTATTCACCACTGGAATGTTCTATATCTTTAAGGTGAACTAATTATTCGTCGCTTGCCATCAATTCTTCATCTTCTCTTTCCATGTATCAAGCAATGTTTAAAAAGAAGTTGTTTGTAGCAATGCTCAAGAAGGTGCACAATCTCTTCATCAAACATGTCATTATAGTCCTATCAAGGAGACACATATCATTCATAACAGTGGATCATCATGATTCACTTTTACAGACATGTATTTCCTCAATGGGACTATGATGACATGGGTGATGCAGTCACCCTATCATGGTTAACAAGGTTCTTAGATGATCAACATTATCATACAAATGATAAACAAAGAACAATCACACTGAAATGAGATGAAGGGCAATGCTAATTTCAGAACCATAAGCATGTTTTCAAATGACAGAAATGGAGTAGTCAGGGACACCAAGAGGCAACTACATGATCATTGTTGCTACAGGACAACATAATTCTATATGATTACAATATTTGGCTATAGTTAAGATGTCAATAAAGACAATCACAAACATCATGGTAATGATATCATACAATGATCAAGTGCATGGATCTAAAAGAGAAACCATGCACAAGTAGTCAACATCAAAGTTGCATTATAGACATTGTCAAAACAACAAGAGAACACAATGAGAAGATTTATCCAAGAAAAGGGTATGAATGATCAAAGAACAATGTTGTCCTAGTAATAATTTGATTAAGATATAAGTAAAATCAAATACATGAAAGAAACAGGGATACCACATTAAGAGAAATAGTGCATAAGAAAAAGTGTGAGGAGGCAGTACACAGTGCCTTTCAGTTAAAAGATCAAAACATTGCCAACAATGTCAAACAAGACAATGACATGCTTAGGAGCACTAAAATGGCGACTAAAATGTTCAAAAATATTTTAAAGCATCTCAACGGTGAAGTAAATTGCACCATAGATATGACAGTGTCAAATGCTTACAACATGGTCATGAAAATACAAAGAAAACTATTTAAAGCAGAGAAATTCTTAAAGGTTAGTGTAAAAAAGAGAGAAATATACATTCTACAAGTCACAATCAGATTAGTGAGAGATAATGATAATGTAATCATCAATGATAAAGAAATTATAGAGCATGATAGAGAACATCAGAGCTAAATCTATGAAGCTTGGTGAAAACAAAGGCCATAAAATGTTAAGATGATGTTGTAGCACAGTGTGACAAGTGTCATAAACAGTCATGTTCAAACATGAAAGAGCAATTATTTTGAGAACATGGACATGCCATGAGTGTGATTTCAAAGAAACATTATGCATAGTGACTTTAATGCATGGACACAAGCACAAAATACCATGACAATTAAGTCAATGGTAGTGATCCATGGATGTGTAAAGGACAATATATACTTATTATGTAACAACAAGTGTTGCAGAGCAGAGAAGTTCTTGCCAAAGAGTGCTAAGGAAAGTTTTGTTCTTATGTTTTTTTGTCTATTGGTGATATCTAGATTGAAACAGGTTAGAAAAAAATTCATGAAAGTCTTGGTCAATAGGTTGAGATCTTTGTTGACAAGATAGCCATGAATGTACACATCGACGCTAATCATGAACACAAAGAAAACTAGAATTTAGAACATTAACCTGAAACTAAAATATTAATAAGCTCTCATTTCTAATACATATATACATGTTCAATCTCAACAAAAAAATGAAATAGTTATTAACTGCAATACTCTTGAGCGTTGAGGCTCTTGTGTGATGCCCAAAAGTTCGGGTCAAAACACAACCAACAATTATTTTTTTTAAAAGTGAAAAAGTTCCACGTTGAAGTTGTGGGAAAGAGGATTCAACGACATGGTCACAAAAGACTCTGGCGATCAACCTCAACAATGTTGAAACCATATGATGCTAGATGATATCGATATAATTCAAAGAATATCATCGATCATTGATAAAAAAGCTTATAGGTTATCTAGGAGAAATTGAATGTTATAGTTTACGTCATTCAAAAAAAATAGGTTAACCATATCCCAATAGGGTACATATCAAGCCAATATGATTCTATAATTGTGTGGTCCATTTAAGGAAATAATGAATATAAAATTTAATTTGACGTTTACATCAATATTCATTTTCAAATGAATAAATACTAATTCAATTTATAATTACAACATACCCATTTAATCAATGTATTTTTAACCAAATAATACTCTCAAAGGTAATATTAGTTTATGATAACTATTATCAAAGTTTATGATTCAATAATATTTATGGTATTAATTGTTAAATATGATATATATTAATTAATTATTATATTTATTAATTAGTTAATATACTTATAATATATCAATAATAATATAATCTTGCTATAACATTAGCATGTGGTACCATAAATATTAACTAAATATCCTATTAAAACTTTGTCAAATAAAATCCATTTATAGTTATTATCTATGCCTTGATTAATAACAATACTATCTAA
>MU224743.1:1355868-1369186 GCA_018584345.1 Thuja plicata
AATCCAAGATAACTTAAGACTTAACACATAACTAATTTGGCATTTACATCTCGACTTCTTGAATCTAATCCTTTCGACAAAAGTACTCAATGGACCCTTAATAGTCTAGTTGGATCTATGATCTGCAGGGTAACATACTACATCCAAGATTCACTTACACAATTAACAATCTAGAGATATCACCTCTGTCATTGCGACACTAGAATAGGTACTGATATGAAGGTACAATAGATAGTTCTATCCCGAGGTACAAATCTGTTAGGGATTTACCAATCATCCAGATACTAAAACACCCCTTAATCCTTCGACATCGAAGTGTCGAGGGAAAGGTGGAAATGGGGTGGGCCTTACATCTTGCACCTTTGAGCGTTGATGCTCGTGCATATTTGAGATCTATTTATTGATTACGTAGATTTGAGATCTATTTTTTATTGATTACATAGATTAAGATATATTGTCCTTTATTGATTACATAGATTTGAGATCTATTTATTGATTACATAGATTTAAGAGAGACCTATATGTGATTATTGTTTACATCATCATCAGGATAATGTTTATGATGCTTCTTCCATATGCTTACATTATGAGTTATGTTCTACACCTTGTAGTAGATATTATTACAAAGATTGGGACATCTTGAGGATGGTTAAATCACATTGATTACATCATGTATGAATACATGATGAATATATTATGTGTTTTTATGTTTTCTTTAATGGTTCCATATTCATTGAGAATGAAATCTAGTATGATAATGATTTTGTGATTACATTATGAGATCTATTTTTTGTTAATGTTATGGCCTTTACAGAAAATATTGATTAATTATGCTTCAAATGGCTATTTCAATTAATACATAATTAAGGTCAAATAAGTTGATAATAATATATTATGTAAATAATATTTACTATTAGTATCTCACCTTGAAGAAACTTGCAAATGCAAGAAGGATGACTTGCATGATAACAAGTGGGGCGACTTCTTTAATAAATAGTAAAAGGACCAAGTCGGTCAGTCCTTGAGGGAAAGAGTTATGACTCTTGGAGAATCATCATTATGTATACATAAAGAGAGTAGATATGCTCAAGGAACACACCAAAAACATAATGTGATAAGTACTTGAGCATAATTACAATTGCATATTCTTAATAATTTTCATCCTCTACTTGAGCGATTTATTTCAGATCACTTAGAAGAAAAATTCAAGGTTCAAATTGGAAGAAGAAGAGCAGATCCATAGAGCATACCAGAGAAGATATTGAAGTGCAAACTATACCAATTTGGAGCAGACCTTGATAGTGAATTAAAAAGCAGATTGGATGTTACTGAGAGTAGAAAAACAAGGGCAAAATTCAAGGACAAATTAAGCAGCCCTAAAGGTTGAATTAGGGAAAAATTAGAGCACCCTAAAAAGGTGAATTAAGGTAGATCAAGAAGGGAAAACTAGGGTGAATTGGAGCAGACCTAGTAGAGAAAATTGAAGACCTTCAAGAGCTGATTCATAACAGTCAATGAGGACAACATTGAAGGAATAATTTGAAGAATACAAAGTGCATATTTGAATCCAACAAAATGATAAATTTAGACCTTCAAATCTGGGTATTATCTTTCTTTACTTGAGAATATTTATTATATCCAGTGTCTTAGTATTTGAAAGACCTCTATAGATTGTATATTTCTTTCTATAATCTGAAAACATTAACATGGTATCAGAGCCTAGGTAAAGAAAAGATCTAATTTCAGATTTAGGAATTCAATCTAGCTCTTTCAAACTAAGAGAGACATCATGTCAACTGGGGTTAGACCCAAAGATAGACTTGAGGAAGACATAAATTATACATCTTGGAAATTGAGGATTATGATCACTCTAAGAGAATTAGAAATTACATCAATTATAGAGAATCCTCCCAAAGCCAACATGGATGTAGATGAGAAAATGGAATGGAATAAAAATAACAATAAAGCTATGAGAAATATTGTTGACAGTTTTGAAGATCACATTCTCCCTACCATTGCAAGTCTATAAAATGCATACGAAATGTTTACTACATTAAAAGGGATGTATCAGATCAACAATACAAATAGAGTTCTATCTCTTAAAAATGACCTCTCTGGAATTAAAATAAGACAAGGAGAGTCAGTTACATCCTACTTCATGAGGATCACTGATCTGAGAAATCAACTGGCGTCCATTGGATTCACTTATGATGAAAAAAAGATAACTATGATAGCCCTAAATGGATTACCACTTTCCTGGGATGCCTTTATTCATCGAATCAGTGCCCATCTAGAACTTCCTACACTTGATAGATTAAAAATGGATTGTCTTCAAGAAGAATCTAGGTTGATATCCAAAGGATCAAACTTCAAAGAAGATATTCAAGTCTTATATTCTCATACCCTTAAAGAAGAGAGAAGTAAAAATAAAAGGAAATTTCAAGGAAGGGAAAAAAGGAATAAAAGAATCAATCATGAAGGAAACTCAAATGATAAACGAAGGAAAGGGAGGGACTTTAAAAATAAGAAATTTCACAAGAGAGACCTCTCAAATATTAGGTGCTATAAATGTGACAGATTTGGTCACATGAAAAGGGACTGTCCAGAACAAGACAAGCTTCAAGTGTCCATCTCAGAAATAAAAGTATCAGAACCTTAGCACTTTGCACTTTGAATAATCTCATATTGAGAGGAATTTTATATATGGGCTCGCCTGCACTAAGCTTTGTGCTATAACCTCCTTCCTGACATTTTTGTGAAGAAAAAAATTCTCATATTTTTTGGGTTATATATGCATAACTGAACATTTGCATAACTAGTTAAATTGATATGGTATTGGCATACTTTAAATACATTGGCATTATTGTATGCAGGAACATATTGATATATATGTTGGCATATGGTTATATTGGCATATTTTATGTTTGTGAACTTGCTCTCCTTTATTGATAAATCTATGTATAACGAACATTATATTGCATTTGGTTTGCAGAAAATTGGTCATGTGGTTTCACAAGATAAGATATGGTTATACTTATGCTTATATGACTAACATCCTTGTTATAAATCAACTCTTGATATCATAGATTTGATATCAGTTGAGTCCTTGTGACTCATGGATCTTGGATTAAAGTAGACTTAAATGTTGAATTATATCATCTTGAAGGCATCATCATCTTGAGGGCCTAAATCTTAGTTTTCAAATGTCCAACTATTAATTTTTATTTCTTAAAATTTGAATACATTAACAAAATAAGACCTGAATATCAAGAATAAGCTTATGGTAATTAATCATAATTGGTATTCCTGCAAAATGGGATAAAGTGTGATAATTAATCAACAGGCAAGCAAATATGAAAAATTCAAGAATAAGATAGACTCTACTTTGAATAACTCGACGAATCACAGATTATAAAAATTTTAAACTAAAATAAAAGAAACCCAAAGATTAGAATGGCACCTAATCATAGAAGTATCCAAATAATTAAGTATATTTGGATGGCAGAGATGACCCTGAATTTCAATCTTCCTATGCGATTATGCTCTAGCCGTGACTCAGAATAGATAGTAACCAGTAAGAAATAGGTTCTATAATACAAGAAGGAAATGAAATAACTTTAAACAATAGCTTGTCTTAATATTCAAATAACAATCATAACATTTTGTCGCATACCTGAGATTCTCTTCCTCATTTCTATATTGTATTCATCTTGCCCCATAAATGCTTACACCTGCATAGATCTCTACACAACTCGATGCACAACATAAGACCCTCAAAATTGAGATTCATGAGGATAACGGTTATCCATATTAATAACTTAGCTAGATAATTCAGAATATAGTTGCAAATGGAATATAAAAGAGGGGAAAAGTATATACAAAATTAGGAAGAAGTGGAAAGTTCATGGGTGACACAAAAGTACAAGACCTAAGGGCTTGACCTAATGCCTTGGGGGCTCATCAGTGATGGTCTTTCCTATGTAAATCGTAGAGACATCGTAGTTCAACAGCTCAATTAATGCTCATTTCCATTTATTTCCCAATGTTTTATATATCATGTGATTTTATTTTATATATCATGTGCTTTTATTTTCTCACTCAAATTTCTATGTACAATTCTTATATCTGCTTACTAACTCCTTGATATACTTGTAAGAATGGTGGTTCTCTTCCTGACATCGAGAGGAAGAGATTATCAAAATAATCAAGAAGGAAACTCTCACAATAATGAATGGAGAGGGAGATACTATCAAAACAATAAATTCCAAAAGAAAGATTTTTCTAAGGTACAGTGCTATAGATGTGACAAGTTTGGTCACAAACTAGCAAAACATCCTAATCGGAACAATCTTCAAGCATCTATTGCAGAAGTAATAGAAATAGAATCTAAACACATTATATAATTTATGAACATTCAATAGCACATAATTAAATTTGTTTTTACATAAAATCAATCATTATCAATTAAGATGCATAGATGACAATCATTTCTTTTTTTCTTTAAATTTTTTTATTTTAAGAAATCTTGAAGAGGAGCATCGGTGTCCTCATTAGTTATTCTACCCTCTTCTACAAATCTCAATGCACACCTAGTTCTTTGTTGATGCAAAGGGGGTCCTCTGCAATAACAAATAAAAGGGTTAAATTAAAAACATTTTATTAAAATTTGTTACAAGTATTTCAGTACTTTAAAGAACATAATCGTGGCACTAGTCTTTACCTGATCTAGTCACATCAACAACTTTCAGATCATTTTTTTGGCCTCGACCTCAACGTGCTCATGAACACCATCCTCTACATCCTCTGCAGCTGCAATAAAAAATGTTACATCAATCCAAACACTTATTGCAATTAAATTTGTATTACTACACCAATCAATTTAAGATGTTTACTTGTATTGATAATTACATATAATTTTTTGAATAGCAAATGTATACCTCCATCACTGTGATGCACACCCGAACCAGCTTCATCATGCATAGGTGGTGTACTATAATCAGCAGGTTGCATTCCAATTTCATACGCATTTTTATCATTGTTTTCTTACTAAAAAAAATATACTCACTTTATGTTGGAACTTAACATCAAATAAACTAGAATGCCCCGCCAGGGAACCCAGGAGAACTAACCTAAACATGACACTAAGTTAACAGGATAAAAAAATTTAAATGTTTACAAACAATAATGATAACAATGCGAAAGTAATACAATGAAGTACATGACATACACATAAGTACAACTCAACAAAGGTTACGAATCTCGAGGGTTCCTTGACGTAGAATTACTTAAACAATATAATCTACGAAGAATAACTATAAAGAAGTAACATAAAAGATATATCAACTGAATCCATAATATACATCCCATATAATAAGACCACATATACATCGAATACCCAAGGTATACATACAAGAATCAGCATCCACTACACAAGTCACAGGGTATGCATTAATACATAACAATACAATACATCCTCTAAATGGATGTCAACCAATATATACATATGGTACAAGTATACAACTCATGAAACTGAACAAGTCTCCAGAAGAATAAGAAGGAGATATAACTGCAACAAGGATCATCCAAGCATGAAGAAGAACCGTCAGATCTCAATGGTAATAAGAATCACTACCACCCGATCTCGTAGAACCAAAGGTTCACTCACACCGTGCTGAGGAGATAATATCAGGCCCACTCACACGAGTATACAACAAGAAGGCAACATCAAGGTATACAAAACATCATACATAAATGCATAGGAAGATCCTAGAAGCTCTCTGAATCACAATAGGAAATCTACACAATAACAGAGGTAACTGACGCACGTAGGATAACCTAAGCTGTATATAGGGAAGTGTCATCACATAAGTCTACCCTTGAATAACCCTAGTAGTCCTTCCTAGACCCTGGCCTCCAAGTGACTCTATGTGGCTCAGTAATCCTTTCATGAAGACAAGGATCTTAACTCCCATCCTAGTTTGTAATAACACTCAAGGCATGGGTAGAGACTCAGACATCATATTAGTTCATTTTAAAACCCCTTTAATGTTTCATATTTTTACTTATTAAGTAACTTACCAATGAGTTACCCTAGTAGCCACTTAGAGCCTCGGCCCCCATTGCAAGTCACTTCCCCTCTATACACTTAGTTAACCTACCTAAGCTCATAACAATATCATGAAGGTATAACATAAATCTCAAACTACTTCTTGCCCATACAGGATCACATTGGTTCTCAATTAATGATAACAGCTAAAGTAATTTCACAAAATCACATAAGATAGTTTAGACAAACCAAGTTGGGTTTAAGGAATCGAGACCAAATTAGACATCATAGAAACATGCACTAAAAATCACACAAGACACCATGAAAAATCAATTCCCAAAACCTCTGATTTTACATCCTAAAAGTCTACCTAACACTCCAATAGATACCCAAAACAATAGAGTTCCATAACAGAAGATAACACACAATTCATTTCAATAATCACCCTAAAATACATTAGGGTATGATAAATGCATTTTCAGAAAGAACTAATCAAAATTCAGTGATAAACAAATTTATAATAACATTATGCAACTTTGTTTATCTAATAAAATTACCAACAACACTATAATTAATTTTTCAACAAAATGCAAATAAAATCCCTATAGATTAATTTATAAAATCTAACACATAAATTAATCTATTTTAATAATTACTAAGATTCAAATGTAATTACAAGTAAAAGTTTATTAGAATCATCCACATAATTTAATTTAATTTAATTTTTATTTTTTAAAAAATTTTGAAAATAGAATACCCACTGCATGCGAATTCAAAAAAAAAAAAAAAATTAAATATAATTTATTAAAATAGAATACCACTCCATGCGAATTCTAAAAAGATTTTTTTATTTTTTTTAATTATTTTTTTAATTTTATTTTTTAAATAGAATTTCTAACAAATAGAATTTTTAAAGAAATATAATTTCTAAATATAGAATACTATTGCATGCAAATTCCAACAAGAATTATTTTAATACAAATAAATAAATCATTTTTAAATAACATGCAAATAAATATATTTTATAAATACTTATTCTTTAAAAAAAATCTAATTTAATTAATTTTCATAATAAAAGAGAGAACATGCATTTATCCTCATTTATATTTTACTATAAAATTGTAGATCTGCATGCAATAATATTAAATTACTTACATAATAAAGCATGCAATTTGATGCAACCAAGGAAAACATTCTAAATTTATATTAATTCTTTTTTTTTAAGAGAATTTTTAAACATGCAATTAACTCTATTATGTCGTTTCCATGCAAATCTGGACCCAATTTTTGGACAGGAACCTGGTAAGGATGCAATTTTCTTTCCAAGGTAAGGGATTTACAGATCTGAAGGCTAATACCCATTTTGACAACATTATCAAATTTCTCACAAAGAAGACATATTGAAAACTAAATCACTCCAATTGAAAACCCTGATGCTCATATTCAACCAAAGCATTTTAAATGAAACCCTTAAGCCCAAAACACAGATCTGACATGCATTCATGAAATAAAATCCACAGAATTGATCCAATAACATATTCTTCCAATTTTAATCAATAAAATCACATAATAACAAACAAAGAAGATTCAAACAAAATGATCGTAGCATTCCAGATGCATAGAAGACAGGGATCTGGAAGCTAGAATTGTCAAGATCAGGATCCTACCTTAGTAACTGATGAGAGGAAAACATTCACAAATTCAAGCAATCAAGAATCCAAAAATGCTCCAAAGTTTTCCACAAATCTCTAATCACCTGATTTCTCCTTCTCCCTGATTGAACAACCTCCAAAATGGCTTTCAATCCAAGGATATAGAAAACTACACAATTAAGTTTTCAAAAAGTGAAACCCTAAAGGGATTATTAATTATCTAATTAATAATTAAAAGAAATTCTTTATTTGCAATTTTCACTTAAAGCATGCACAACTCAACTTTATAATATAAAAATAAAGTCATAATTGAAAATGCATGAGAATATATTTCAATTAAATTAAATCAATTAATCATGCAACTAAAGTAATACTCAATAATTCAACTTTGCACAATTAATTACAATTATTGGATTTAATATTTATTAAATCTCAATTATTTAAATCAAGACTTAATAATTAAATCAATTAAATAAATATAGGCATTTAATTAATATTTAATTATTAAATAGCCATATATTGTCAATTGTGAATTGGTCGATTGGTGAAGTTCAATGGTTCTCATTGAGCCCACCAGGGCTCAAATCTTGTGAAGACATCTGATAATGGATGAGGCCGGGATCGCGCCACGGGCAAATTTGGCGGAATGGATACCCCTCAGTCCTTAGCTCTCAGCCAAAGAGAACGAACTATTCTCAAAAAAAAAAATCCATATATTTAATATATCAATGTTTTAACCTTATTAAAGGTGCAATAATTAACATTAATATTTTCCATAATTATTCATTAAATAAATCAAGTCAAAAGCATCATTAAATCAATTGAAACTCATCTAATCAAAGAAACCAACTAAAATAGAAAAATAGCTGAAATAGACACATAAGCACACACAGAACGGCTCACGAATCCACGTCACTTGACAGTTTCAAATAGGATAGTCAATCAGATTCTTGTCTAGTTCTAGGACAAAATAAAGGTTTAGGGTATGGATTTATGCCCGAAAACTATCTCCCCTCTCTTACCATTGAGATATTGTGATAGGGCACACTCACTCCTGCCAATTCAGGGAAGACGTAGCCCGGTACTTTCAAACCTGTCATCACAAAGACGAGAATATGCATACATATAATATAACAAACAATGGTTGAGACTATTTTATCATGTGGATCTTGCTGAAGCAAGTAACTATGAATCTGTCCCATACCATACCAAACATGTCAAACAGAAAAGTAAAACATACAAATAATCCATTTGCATATAGATATAGGTCATTATTGTTAGAAAACCATAATTAAAATGACATCATAACATATACATAAGCATCATGAAATAACCATAAATTATATGCAAATAGAAGATATAATACACTAAGCAATGAATCACTAACATAATGAAATGTAATACATGAATATCCTCAAACCAGCTAAAATAACCCACATACATAAAAAGGCCTTAAAGAGTTTGGCAACTAAAATAGAAAAGAAAACTAAGGGGTAAGTATTAAATCCTCCTCCCCTAAAACTAGGCTTACTCCTGGAAACCTACAACAAAGATAGAGATATGAATCCCTCAACACAAAGCATCCTACTGAGTCACAAAAGTCTCAATGTGTGGGTCCCATAGGCCCTTCCTAGGTCTCTGATTTGAACACTGGGGATCATTCCCTACTGTAGAAATGTGAAAAACTAGTTGTTGGTCCTCTACTCGCAACCCCACTCATAGGAGCATGATACATAGCTGGAGGGTGATCAAAGGTTGCATACGCTCCATGAGAGTTACCAACATTCCCAACTATAGGTTCATAAGCTACTGGCCTCTGTCCTAAGAACTGTGATGCATGCTAGGGACAATTGACCACAATATGACCAAATTGCCCACATGAGAAACAAGCTCCTCTACTACCACTTTTGCTAACTGAAGGTGCACTAGACTGCTGAAAATTACCCCTACTGACATCTTGATGCACACTTTGCGCTGGATAAACAGTATGATTGCGCTTGTTGCGTTGAATATCATGGAAGTTCCTAATCCGAGAACCACCACTAAAAATAGGAGGAATGGATACTCCCTACTGCTGGGACTGATTACCTTTTGGAAAGGTAGAAGGACCTCTAGAATTCCTAGCTCCCTAAAAATGATTGCCTCTGTAACCAGAAGTACGTCCACTAGACTGCACTCCCAACTATCCACCATGGCCCAAAGGTCGATTCTCCTTCATAAGAGTACCTTTAATGATTGCTTCTTTGAGGTTTGTAGGATCAAAGAGCTTAACTCCCCCAACGATGTGTTCATTGATCCCCCTAATAAAATTTTGAATCATAAGGGTTAAATCATGTCCATAACCCACATTGTGTTTGAGCTCGAAGAATCAACGCTTATACTCTTCCAATGACAAGGTCAACTGCCTAAGGTTGTGGAACTCGTCCGCTCGCAGCTGCCTCCACTGATCTGAGATGAAGCACTCTCAAAATTTCTCAAGAAATAACTCCCAAGTGATTGTATCCATGTGGATCCCTAACTTATCCTCTTCATTCTCCCACCACACTGTTGCAAAATCAGAAAGTTGCATCACCGCATACCTAGCCTTAGTATTGCTACTAAAGGGATGCATGGAAAAACTCCTCTCTAAGGAAATAAGTCATGCCTCAGCTTCAGAACCTGATCCTTTCCCATCAAAGGGAGTAGGTCTAACTCTCATAAGATCCCTCATGTGGTGTCCTGCCACAACATCAGGATCAATTTTGATGGTCCTCCTCGAAGGGCTCCTAGATCTCACCCTCACCCTTTTCTCATCTCTGCTATGCTGATGAGAACTATCTTTATTTTCAATTTTCACTTAAAGCATGCACAACTCAACTTTATAATATAAAAATAAAGTCATAATTGAAAATGCATGAGAATATTTTTTTTCTATTAAAGATCAAGAGGTATCCACACCCTATTCGGGCGCGACTAGTCCCCTTCATGTGCACATACCCGCTCGCAAGGGCGTAACACCATGGGTTTTACCGGCCCCAGATTCGAACCCGAGACCATGGGGAATTACCCACGGCCTCAAGCCTCTCTGCCAGACCGGGTGAGCTATAGACCGAAGCCTATGAGAATATATTTCAATTAAATTAAATCAATTAATCATGCAACTAAAGTAATACTCAATAATTCAACTTTGCACAATTAATTACAATTATTGGATTTAATATTTATTTAAAATCAATTATTCAATTTGAAAAAAAATCATCATTTAGCTTACTTACCACGATGGATCCATCAGTAGAACCTTGTGCACTTATTTCTTGTATTCGTTTAACCACGACTCTATAGCCTTGTTGGTAGCCAATTCTCTTGTACTCTTCTGAGACTTGTATTGAACTCCGCACCATGCATTTTTGCTTGGTATCATGAATTTTTATTTCATTATTACATCAAAACAAAATTGATTGTGAATTATAAATATTTACATACGCTTTTTTTCATTTACTAAGACTTACAACTCGTGCAGCAAGTTTCGAATAACCACCAGAGTCGAGCTTGTGTTGCTCGTGCTTTTCTAGTCTTGCCTTTGTTGTCTTTGATGTGTCAGGAAATCTATGAAAAGTTTGAAATATGTTATTTCATATAAATATAAAGAGTATTTAGTACATAATTATATTCTTAATAGTATCACATACCTTCTTTTGTTGTCTGGTGGTGTATTTCTTTTTTTTCTTTCGCTTCTCTTCTTCACATCCAAAATAAGATTTTGCCACTCTAAATCAGGAATGTAGGGGGGCGCTTGTACTTTAGATTATTTGTTAATATACTCCTGTACTGGTCCCTAATATACTTCAAACATAACCCAACTTTCTCAAGGAACCTATTTTTATCAAATGCACAAGGTTCAAATAACTTTGTCGTACTCTCTATAAGATCATCCTTTAACTTTTTACCTTGGACATTCCACCTTTTAAGAAAAAAAACACTGTTAGATTCATAAATGAAGTGAACTTACCTTTAATATAGTTCAAGATATAGATGAAAGCAAAACTATCCTAGCAACGATATGAAATCAAAATAGTGGATTAGGGGTTTAGTTTAGATATGATGTTCCACCATTTACGGAGGGTGGGCCTGAATATCTGCAAACACTTGTCATTAAGTTTATCATTAAAAAACATCATTCCCTGCAAAATAACCATGGGATCTTTAATCAAAGGATATAATAGTATAAAATAAGACAATAGATGTAAGCTTCTCATATTGAATGCAATGTGTAATTAACATACGGTTGTATATTAAAAGAAAGTTCCAATCTTTAAAGTACCTGGAAGTTTGGCTACTTTCAAGGGAACTCCTTCTTCGTCACTCACAAGCAATATGCAATCCTTCACCGTTCCCATACTAGGAATATGAGTACATCCAAGAAATTCTTCATCATGTGATGCATCTCATGTTGCATAAATTGAATTCATTACGAAGTGCCCCCAATAAAGAATACTTCAAGGGAAATAAACATATAAATAATGAGAGAAAAAATGAAATATGTGTACCATTAGGTGGTGTCATGGCGTATGTGGTCATGTTGCGTGTTTTCGACATTGCAGGCAACAGTACATCTGGGTTTGTCCTCGTCTAAGGCGGCAATAATTTAATATCATTGACATGTGCTGAAGAATAAGATTGTTAGAACATAATAAAAGCATGGACTATAATGGAAAATATTGTTAGAGCGTAAAAAAAAGATAGTCAAACATGCGATCTACCTAAACCACTTGCAGTACCCTCATCATGGCCACGAGGTTCAAAATTATGCAAAAAAAGTTGTAAGAACAACACATCCCCTTATTTGTTAATAACATAAAAGAGTAGTATAACATAAAAACTATTATTAAAAAAAAATTATAATTAAACATTATATTAATACTTACTTTGAAATTTCAAGCTCGGTACATCAATTCAATTGCCCTCTTTTTCACGACTCAAGAGTCGGAGGGTATATAGATGACAATTAAGATAATCTTTTTCCAATTCTTTGGAGGCACTTTTTAATTGCAGTGGTCGATTCATCACAAGTTGCAAAATCAACATCTAGGTCCTCGTCAAAGGACTTTTCCTGAGGGATTGAGGGTTCCTTTTCCTTTCTCTGATGACACATGTCTGTGACAACAATATTACTAACACTATTAAAATTACTCCAAAATAGTGATGAAAAGAACATAATAAAAACACTATTTAACATTTTGCTTCTATCTAATTTGTAGTACAATAACAAAGAGGTTTTCCTGCTATGAAGAAGAAGTGTCTAGAGGATCATCATTGTCACCTCTATGTGGCTGCTCCATATCGCGGCCCTGTGTTATTATTTAAAGTTAACCAATAATTAGAAAGGACTAGATTAATAAATTTCATTAGAAGATGATGATGGAGATGATGTGGATGGTGACCTACACCCCCATGATAGTGACATTGTTTGTATCTATGTGTTTCAAATTGTAATCAATAAGCATCTCTTCCCTAGCACGTATTGATTTTTTTTTTTTTTTGATCGGTAAAAGGCCGAAGCCCTGAAGAGTTTTTTATTAATATAAATAATTGTTTTACAGTGTGACCCCGCTCACTGCAGGCGCTGGTAGGAAAGAGCGGG
>MU224743.1:1377145-1431210 GCA_018584345.1 Thuja plicata
ACCCTTTAATTATGAAAGAATTGGCATAGGCACATAATTAAAACAAAATATTGGAAAATCTTGATTACAAAAATTAAATGATGAAATCTGAAGAACTAAACCATCTTATATCCATAGAGCATACACACAAAAAAGGAAAAATACAAAAACAAAATTTTAGGACACTAATGTCGAATATTCATAAATTTATAGACCATTTCATTTGATGAGGACCCATTGTTTTTGTAGATGTTGGTACCTAAAGGGCACCTCGATGTCGCCTTTGCTCTCATCATCATAAGAACATGATCCCCCTTGAGCAAGGAAAAATTTCATGTGTTTATTGAATTTCCTTCTATTCTTTTGACCTCTAGTTGATCTCCCTAATCCAGACATACTACATGTCTCACTTGCTTCTTTCATTCCTATATTTCCTTCGCTCAAGGAAAACACAACTAACAAATACCTATTTTTGGCTACCTGAACTCCCTCAAATGAGAGAGATAGCAAGTAATAATGTGAGATATTTTGCAAATTGTAAGACATTAATCTCTATAGGGTGTATTGACTTATACCTTTCGATCCATGAAACTATGTGGGATTCTCGTGAAAGGGGTTTGGGTTCCTGCATATGTAATTCAATTATCTTATGTTAGCTAAAAAATTCATGATAGGTTACTTGGATAGTGTAGGATCCATTGGTAGGAGTTGGAAGTGTTTGCAAGTGTCTTGTTGACAAAGCCCTAGGCTAGTGCACCTAGGAAGGAGGGTTTGGTGTTTGGGAAATTAAGAGAAGCTCATAAATGGGAAAGCAGATTTTATGGTTGCCTGCCAAAATAAATTTCAAACAACTTACCTGTTGATTTCAAACTATAGTAGAATGTCACAACACATTACGCAAGGAATGGGAAAATTGAATACATGTGGTGATGAGAAGAATTGATAGAAATGTAAAGTTTAATAAATATAAACTCATTCCTAAATGACTACATTTCAGGCTAATACAAATCCTAAGTGATGCAATGTGTAACTCAGATCTAATGAAATGAAGTAGTCTAGATTGGCAAAAGCAACCCTTTAATTATGAAAGAATTGGCATAGGCACATAATTAAAACAAAATATTGGAAAATCTTGATTACAAAAATTAAATGATGAAATCTGAAGAACTAAACCATCTTATATCCATAGAGCATACACATAAAAATAAAAAGGAAAAATACAAAAACAAAATTTTAGGACACTAATGTCGAATATTCATAAATTTATAGACCATTTCATTTTTCTCACAAATATATAGAAGGTCGTCCACCATTTTTAGAAAAGTGACCAAGGAATTTACCAATAATTTTTCATAAAAAAAATCAACTTCATTTCAGTCTCGCACCAGAAAATCTTCCAAGTTATGTTCCATTAAATGCACATTATGAACCTTACTTTCTTCAATGGTTTCTCTTCAACATCTTTATTAATGACTCTACATAGGACCTAAGATTGGTTGACATTAGGATGCTACCATATGGTTACTTCATAGAATTTTTCTCATTAAAAGCTAAAAAGGCTCCAGTTTTCCAAGGAGGACCATAGGCCATGAACATATATGATCTGCTTGTGAAACATTGGATTCTAACTTTCAAATCCACATGGAAAATTTTGGGCACAATCATTCTTGGAGATAAAAATGAAATATTAACTTAAGGAATATATCAATACATCAAAAAGATCAGATGAAGCAATTCTTAACCATGTCAGATTCAAAATTTTAGAATGTTGATTGTAGAAAGTTCCTAGATAGGATACAAAATGTGTTATCAGGAATGGCATGGGAACAACCAATATATTTCAAGGATAACATTTCAGGTGTAGAAACTTTCATCAAATCTCTTCTCTTGTGAACCCTAGAACACTAGATGAAAAGAAACATTTGTGAACACAGTGGTAGTTCCTACAGAAAATAGACAAATTGAAACTCATCTACCAAGCTCAAGGTATATGAACTATTTGACAAAACACCAAAAATTTGGACTCAAGAAATGAGATGATTGCAGGATACATACAAATGAGTTTTGATAATCATATAGAGCATGCAAGAAAATACCAAGAGCTAAAAAAATGTAGATGCAAAAGGCAGGTGTAATGTCTGATTCACTCACCTCCTTGGTTCTTCACATTAGGCACATATGAAAAAGGTGGAAGCATTGACATGGAAAGAAAACTATTTGATAGAATAAACTCATTGCAGGAAACGCGCCTCCATTATCCCCTTTCCTATTCTCCACATCCTCATATTCAATATGCATGCAAAAAGATGGAACATAGTGAAAGCACGTGGATGATTTTGATGATTTCATCCAACATTGGGAGCACACACAAGACACATAAGCTATGGAGTATAGACAAGACACGTAAGTTGTTTGAAGTTGTGGAAGCACAATCAAGGATAAAGCTTCTTTTCTCGAAGGAAAACAGATAAAGTCCACATTGCCTTACCTTAGATTTATTTTGAAAATGAATAAAGAGATATACAAATTGTATTTATTGGTGGTTTAGCATAAATCATTCATACCATGGATTTTTAGAATGTTTGGTTTCCAACTTGCTAAGCTATACTGAAAATCTAATATGGATATATGATTGATTTCTTAAAATTCAAATATGTTTGATTTCCCATTATAAAGTTCATTGGGTCCATGAAGATAAAATATGGCATGTAGGTACACAATTCAATCCCATTAGATAATTGGCTCGGTTAGCTAAAAGTATTTCCCTTTTACATATTTCACTTTATAATCGTTCGTTGTAATAATTAAGTATAAGTGTATAGTCAATATGAAATTAGAGTTCACTTAAAACTTTTAGAATAGTATTTCTTAAATTCACATGTGTCCTTGCATACCAACCATTTTTTTATAGTGTTGTTCCTCTGATTTATATTGTCTTATTGTGTTCTATTATCTTGATTCAGAGGTTTTATTTCAATCATTAATGAATCCTTTTAATTGGATGCATTGTTGATTTCTTGAATGTGAAAAGAAGAGATTTAAAAATGATAATACCTACTTCACGACATTCACAACATTCGACTTCCCAAGAATGGGGTGGGCTTCTGTAGTAGGATGGTTTAGTTTTCATCCTTGTTCTTTATTTCTAGATCGTTAGATTCTTGATCATACTTTGGAATTTGATCACAAACATTATAAATTCATAAGATATAAGGAAACTTCTTTCATTTTTGACTTATTTGGTGATTATTCATGGATATTTGAGGGATAACCAATAAATTTTGTAAAAACTATCTACAAACCCTAGTTGAAAGGGGTTTTGAGAAAGAAATGCTTGTAACTCCCATTTACACCATGGGAAAAATATAGAAATGGGTGGAATAAGAGATGACATGGTCCTCTAAAGGATCATGGTAGTCTTAGAGTAGAAGGTGATGTCTGTAGTAAATAATTTGATGCCTAGGTCATATTTGGAGTGGAAAAATGAATCATTTTCATACATGTGATGGATACACTCATGATGATTGGTAATAATCTGGGTAAATTTGTTCGAGTTGGGGAAGGAGTGAAAAACAAAAATTTCAACATGAATAAAAGAATACAAGAATATTAATTGGATGGAAACCTATTCCTCCGCTTCCTAAAGAAATAAATCATTGTTCTAATGCGGGGGTGTGGAAACAATCCATTGAAGTAGAAGATAATGTGGATATTTGCAAGTCTCACAAAGTCACGAGCCACATAGAGTCAGAATTCTCAAAGTTCCGTAAAGGGAAGATGGGAGTGAATGAAGCATTTATTTAGATGTTAAAAAATTTGGAGGGTGATAAGAATCAAGGAGAAGAACATGTAGAAAATAAAATATTAGCAGGCTCAGACCCTCACAACCCAATAGGACTTTAACGTGTCACCCAAAGGACTATTTCGGTTCTACCCCAAATGGTGACACAACAAGTATGGACAAAAGCCAACGGGAAAGGGCTTTGGTCAGAAAACCAAAAGAACATGAAAAGGAAAATTATAGAAATGCTCCAGAGAACAAGAATGGGGAAGTGATGATGATAGGTGTTATGGAGGAACAAAAGAGGGCACAAGACAAGATCACTAGAAACTTGTATAAATCTTTTGAAGAACCAATGTTTAATAAAAGTAATATGGATTTAGGAGGAGCCCCCTGAATTATAGGGAAGAAGTATCCTTCATTTAATCGGTGCTCCCATCATAGACACAACCGTTAGTTTTTTGCTTGGAAGAAGTAAGTTTAAATAATTTTCTTGGTGAACTAGGAAGGATTGTTCAAGGAGAAGTTCTTAAAGGACTTTTAGAGAAAATAAAATTGAATGAGGAAGAACATATACAACAAGAGGTGTCCAAACAAAGGGTTGATTGTGTTCAGTGTGAAGATAGAAATCCAAAGATTCAGTTTAAAGACGTTCATATCTCTCCAAGTTGAGATCAAGGTTGGGTGTGTGAAGAGGCTAGTCACGGCCTTTTCCTGAATTCCCAAATAGAGAAAGGCTTGTCTAAATTTCACTCGGATGAGGAGGAAGATGTTTTGGGTATGAATGAAGAGGAAATAAAATTAGAGGTGAGAACAATAAGTCAGTCTAAAGCAAAATCTGCAAAGGTTAAGATTGAAGAAAAGAAAAGAAGAGGTTCATAATCACCTAAGGTGAATGTCTTGTTTTTTGTGTACCTATCATGCCAATTGGTTCTTTGTTGTTGGATTAATGCAATGTGTTGTAGAGTTGTCTTCCTCATCTTATCCAATGCATTGAGTTGCATTACTCTATTTGCTTGTGTATGTCCAAACGATTGAAGTTGGAACAAGCTAGGAGTGCCAAAGGACAGAGTAAATTGAGATTGGGAAAGGGATTCTCCCTTTCCCGAATGCCACGAAGGTCCTTTTGTGGAATGTCTGGGAATGTAATGCCCTTGAAAAAAATTGTTTGATCCAAAGGGGTCTTGATCAAATGAAAATAGATATAGTTATTTTATAAGAAACCACATTGATGAAAGAAGAGTGTGTATGTCTAATGAAGGCCTAGAAATTTTGACAAGGGATATTTGTGGAAGTTGAAGGTGCTTTTGGTGGATTGGGGCTTTTATGGAATCCAAGATCAGTAAGTTTTATTTAAATTCTTAGGATAGAAATTGGCAATTAGTCAAAGTTAAACTGTTGGCAAGTCAAAGTAGTGTGTATATTTTAAATATTTATGGACCAAAGAATATTCCCCAAAAATGATTATTGTTGGCAATCATGTCCAATAAGATCTAGGAGATGCAAGGTGAAGTGATCATTACATGGGGATATTTCAATGTCACCATGTCTATGATAGACAAAATTAGAGTCTTAAGGCATTTATGGTCTTCTCAAAGTGACTTTAAGAACTTTTTTATTATGAGTAGTTTTTTTGAAGTTCATTTCTCTCATGAGTCATTCACCTAGACAAATCGGAAACAATGATTCTCGTACATTGCTAAAAAAATAGATCGATTCTTTTTAGCTAGAAAATTGGCAAAACTTCAAGTGGTTATTTAAGCTAAGATACTCCCTATTATAGGCTCTGGTCACTTCCTGGTTATGTTGAGGCTTCAAGAGTATGGTGTCTCAATTTGATGTCCATTCAAAATAGAAAAAACGTGGTTTAGAGATGCCAATTTTAGAAGTATAGTCTCCAAATGGTGGAAAGATTCTCCTAATGATATGGGAAGAAAGCCTTCATCTAAAAAAAAATTTAAAAAAAAATTAATTAGGATGGAGTGACAACGGTCGGGAAGGGAAGATTTTCAAAAGCATGAGGGTTTGGACTATGGCGAACGATCCAGGTGCAGATGGAACCCTCGACAAAGCTCTTTCCAAAACCCTTCTATTTTTTATGGGCGGAGAAGTGGGTTGGCTATATCAGAGCAGGGAAATTTTTCAAAAGTTGCTTCTAACTGGAAAAGGAATGGACGGGGTTGGGAGAACAGGATGCTGAAGCCACATGGTTTCCCTCTTCAAAATGGGTTTAAATTTAATCAGATTGCTAAGAAGTTTTGGCGCCTCAAGTCTCCTCCAGTAGTGGCATGTGACTCTCTTCGGGAAAGCAAGAATGTTAAATGCGTTACTGTGTCCTTAGTTTTGGTAAATAATACGTATTGGTTAGAGTCTGTAAAGTTTCTATCAGATGGTGCCTTTGTTATGAAATGGATGGGTCCTTGGCCTTCTCTGAGTTTAGTTAAAATCTGGTGTGAATCTCAATGGAAATGTTTCTTCTCTATAAAAACATTGACCAATGGATTCTATTTGGTAACCTGCTCCTCGAAACAAGAGGAGTGGATTCTGGAAAATGGTTCCTACCTTATCAATGGACAAGGTTTATTTCTCAAAGATTGGTCTCCAAAATTTGACCCATTAATGGAGAAGGTTAGGGAGATTCCTATCTGGTTCAAACTCTATAACCTCCCTCATGAATATTGGGGACCAGACACACTGAAATCTATTAGGGAAAGCCTGGGAACTTTTGTCAGATCTGAGGAAGTAATACACAACCCAGATCTCTTAGTTTTCCCTAGGGTTTTATGTTTGAATTCATAGAATTCAACCACCAAGATCCATTGCATGCAAAATAACCTGTTACAAAAGAAAAGCTTGGAGACAAGAATGTTCTGAAAGACAAAATGTTCATTCAGAGAGGGAATAATAAAATACAAAGAGATCAATCCTTATAAAGGAGATCGAACACCAAGAAGGTGGAGAAACCTAGGTTGCATGAATAATTAATAAAGAATTAATTATTGCATGCCTAAAGTTTAGCTTAAGTGAACAAGAGATAAAAAGGTGACTTAAACAATTAAATCAATAATGATTTAATTAATAAGTGAACATAGAAATACCTTTTTACTCTAACACCCCCCTTAAGATAAACTTAGGGAGAAGCTAAAACCTAGAAGCAACTACTGAAAACAGTAAATTTGGGTCCCAAAAACAAGGCTTGATCAGGTACCCAATCACAACCAAATCTCTGTAAGTGGAGAAATAGAGAAAACCACAGGGGAAAAAATTCTACTCCAAAAAGAGATGGAAAAAAACATGCTGAAAAAAACATGGCTCAAGAGACTCTCTCAAAACCATAAGTACAACCAACCCCCCCATGAGAGAGAATCGAGGCTCCAAAGCCTCCCTAGAATGATAGAACCCCTGTGTCGATGATCAGACCAATGTGGCTCCACTGCAGAAGAAACAAAGGCGTTGAAAAAAGAAGAGGAAAACCCTGAATGTGAGGAGAAACTGGAAGGCATATCTGATGCTCAAAAGAGAACGCATGAGATTCCAGTAACAGAATCTCTAATGAAGGTGGTCCAATAGATGTGTTGAATCTATCATTTGAGAGGAGATGAATATCCTCAAATATGTCATCAACAATTGCAGTAGGTGGCTCAATGCATGGATCAATAATGTCTGGCAAAGTTGAAGAGGAATCATGATGAACAGATGTAAACTCAACATGAGGTGGAGGTGTAGAAGTCAGAACACTGATCTCAGGAACTATACATAAGTTCAAGTGACATGGCTTCACCTCAATAGGCTCTCATGAAAAAGGAGAGTTATTCTCCGACAATGGAGATGGTGGACCAAAATGAGAGGAGTACAAGCGGGAAGAATGATCAACTGCCCCTGTAGCAATAATATTGTCTGTCTCATTGTCTCTGATGTGTACTTGTATCGTCTTAAAATGGAAGCACTTCCATGTTAAGAATGTTTAGCCCTCCTTAGGGGATGTTTTTTACCACCATCATACTATCCCCTCATTTATGCATCATCTCCTGCATATGTGCATGTTTAGGACCCTGATTGGGCCTCTCCAAGCACCTTCTATCCCACCTGGCACATTTTCCAGGGGTTCTGACCCCTGCGTCAAGGTCGACCTCGACCTTGACCTAGGTCAGGGTCGACCTCAACCTTGACCTAGGTCCCCCTTCCAAATCTAGAAGCTTGTCAGCTTCTGGAGGTCATCTGGAATTTTATTTTCCCGCTTTCAGGTCGACTATTTTGGGTTCTGAAGCGGAAAATCCTAAATTGTATTTAATATAGGTCCTCTTCTAGGGGCATGGGTCTAATTGGAATTTAATTCTCCTATGTCGGCCTCCTTAGAATATTGTGCCCTAATTTCATATAAAAGGAAGTCTTTCTCTCATTTTCTCTAACCATCAACTAAGTGATAAGAGGTGATCAAGCAAAAAGTTCAAGCATCCATTGTTCTACATGCTCCCAAGCTTTCAAGGTGTTAAAGTATTCCTCTCAAGCATTCAAGTCCTCCATTGAATATTAAGGATTAGATCTCTCAAGCCTTTGAAGGGATTAGGTTCAAACATGCAAAATTCATCATTCAAACCCTAGATCTAGCCATCATGGTGGTTTGATCTTCCTTCAAGATCTTTTGTGCATCCTCAAACACTCATCCATTCTCTTCAAGGTAGATTTCAAACATACAATCATGGAGGTTTATGGTTTCTATTGATTCTAAGCTTTCATATTTACATACTTGCTACATTTGAATTACAATTGCATATATATTCAATATCATAGTTTCATTCTTAGATTCAATTCTACTACTTGCTAGCATTCTATACTTTATTGATTTCAAGGTTAATTCCTCAATCGGGGTTTGACTAAGGCAAACCCCTCCCCCCAACAAACAAATCTCTTTTTCTTGTAGGTACAAGTTCAGGACTGTAGATTTGAGCTCAGCTCTGGATACCCTTTTCAACTAACTATCGGGATCCGCAAACAAATGTTATGTCGGACTTGTGCAGGTCAAGGTCGAGATTATTGGGTCAGGGGTGTGATTAGTGGGTCAAGGTCGACCTTTTTCATAAGACGGTGTCGGATCGGAAAAATATTTCTAGGTTTTATTCGTCTCTGTGTTTCCTTTTCGGATCATACTTCAGATTTTCCAGAATTAGAGTAAAGACCCCAGAAAACAAAATTCTTTGATATGCAATTCTTCAAGGTTAGTACTACCTCTCATCCTTTTCAATTACTATTATATATCATATCTCTTTAATTATAAAACATAATTTAAGATCTTCTTCCTTACTCTCATTTTTGAACGGTTGATTCATTTGTGCATTGACCCTACTTTAGGGTTAATCAATTTGGATCTTTCATTTGGGCATTTGGGGATAAAAGAGGAACATCTTATCTTCCTTCTCCCTATATGCTTAATCACATTTCAATAAACATTCAAAACTAAACTAAATTAAATGTAAAGGTTAAGGAAATACACCCCTAATAATTCAATAACCAAAATTTTCTTCCTTTGCAATACTGAATCTAGAGTAAACTCAATTGTCCTCTCTGTCCCACTGTGAGTAATCTGATAGATAGAGGCAAGGTTAGAGGACAAATATGGAACACATAGTACATCATGGAATTCACCATCATAAATGTCAATAGAACCTTTCCCACATACAGTCATAATAGTGTTATTCCCCATCAAAATGTGTGGGGTAGGAGAAGCCTCAAAAGAAGAGAATAAACCCTGAGAAGATGCCATATGGTGTGAAGCACCTGAATCCAGTATCCATCTAGAAGAGGTAGGTATAGTGATTGCACATAATGCATGACCCTTTCCTATGTCCTTTCTGTCTGTGTGAAGTGGTGATGAAGAAAAAGACACGTGAGAAGTAGAAGAAGAAGGAATATTAATGTGGCTCTTCTAAAGAAGAGATTTCAAATTAGAAATTTGTTTTTCATATCCACCTATCTTCTTCTCATAACAACGAGACTCGTCATGAGTGTCATGTTTACAATAAGCACACTTAGGTCTTTCTGTATTCAATGTTTCCCCCTTAGGAGAACGTGAGACAAAGGAGTGCTGAGAAATAGACTCCTTAGACTCTATGGTTGATGACTTTTGTTTCTGCTCCTGCTTCCCTGAAGATGGGTGAGCTACCAATGCATGGTTCTGTGATCCAGTGAGAGAATCAAGTTGAAATTGCTTTGCCTGCTCACGAGTCAAATGATCACAAAACACATGAAAAGTAGGCATGGTAAATCTTGGACCCAAAGCATCCATGGTAGAATGGAATGTAGAAGAGAATATCTGAAAAGAACCACGAAGCTTGAAAAGTATCAGATAAATACACTCGGTATATGTCTTATTCTTTCCACAAATATGTAAGAGGGACCTCGTAGATTTGAATTTTGTCAAGAAATCCTGAATAGAGGAAAATGTCTCAGGAGACATGGATGTCAATTTTGCTTCGATCTGAAGTATCCAGAACTCATTTACTGTGCCAAAGAGAGTCTGAAACTTCTCCCACATCTCAATAGGGGTATCACAACTATCAAGGTGAAAAAGAAAACTATCTGAAACATGCAAATAAAGGACACCCATGGCCTCATCCATCTTATTTTTGTGTTGCATGATCTCGTAAGGATGAGTCAAAACAAGTTGAAGAGTATCCAAACAATACCATAACCTGTGTGACCGGAGAAGCCTAGTCATATGGGATTTCCACAAATGATAATTATGTGGTGTGAGAAGCTCAACTGATGTTGAATCTACCATGTCGTACCTTAAGCCTAGTTTATTTTATGTTTTCTTTCAGAACTAGACAGAAAATGCAGAAGGGTTTGTGTTTTATGTTTTGGAGTGTTCTGGTTTTTCTGAGATAAATGACAGAAAAACTAGAAAGAAACACCCCCCCCCACACACAGAGAGAAACCAAACCCCAGTACAACTGAGAAGCTAGAAGAAGAAACGCTAAAATATGGCTATAGAATAAATGGGTAAAATACCTGGTCAAATTCCCCCAAAAAATATCTCAGATGTGAAGTGGGCTTGTCAAGAGCTTTTTGACGCCGGTTCGTGAGCCAAAAACGAAGTTCGTATGCTCATTCTAGAGGCTTGGAAGCGCTGAAAAGAAGGGCTCTCTTTGACTGGAAAAAAATCAGTAAAAATGAAAAATATCGAAATGAAAACCTTGCCAAAATCTTCGTCTCGGAAACAGATTTCCAATGCTATCTCGTTTGAAAAAAATGACCTTCGTTTGCTCAAGTTATGAGCAAAACACCGAAGACTACTCCAAAACAAGAAAAGAACCAAGAAACCCAAACTGCCATGCAAAAAAAATGGCGTGAATTTCAAGGCAACACAGAAATCAAAGTGGCGTGCAAACTGAGGCATTTTTTTGCCTCGAAAAACATGCCAAGATCGTGCATGCAAAAAAGAGGGCCCAAATTTCAACTGTGTCCAAATTCGACATGTCTTACATGAAAATAGGGGTTTTGGAGCATTCCGGACGCAACCCAGATGTCAATTTTTGTTCAAAGTGCTCCGAAAAATAAATCCTCCTAAAATCCACTAAAATCTGAGAGAAAAAACTTGAAACCCTCAGAACTCCAAAAACTTCAAAAAATCAAGAACGGGTTGCAACAGCAAGGCTCTGATACCATGTTAGAATTCATAGAATTCAACCACCAAGATCCACTGCATGTAAAATAACCTGTTACAAAAGCAAATCTTGGAGACAAGAATGTTCTGAAAGACAAAATGTTCATTCAGAGAGGGAATAATAAAATACAAAGAGTTCAATCTATATAAAGGTGATCGAACACCAAGAAGGTGGAGAAACCTAGGTTGCATGAATAATTAATAAAGAATTAATTATTGCATCCTTAAAGTTTAACTTAAGTGAACAAGAGATAAAAAGGTGACAAACAATTAAATTAATAATGATTTAATTAATAAGTGAACATAGAAATACCTTTTTACTCTAACATTTTAGTGAAGAGACGGGAATATTATAAATGCCCAGACTTTGTAGTTTTAGGCTCGGACAAAGGAGAATGGAAACAACCTTTGTTTGTGGAAAAAGGAGAAGAAAATTTGTGCTTAAAGGACTCTCTGAGGATAGAACCTTTGGGTAAAGGAAAAGGGTTGGATGCAGATAGAATCAATGATATTATTGCCAAAAGCACAGATGATGTAGGAACGGATGAAAAGGGCATAGAGGGGATTGGTCAGGTTGAGAACGGGTTTTCTACTAGGCATCATACATATGTGTTGGAGTTGTGGACAAATAATAGGAAAAAGGTTATTACCCTGCTCTTTTCTATGGGAGAAGGTACAGGTGTTGATGACACTGCAAAAAGTAGCTCAATGCAAATGGTATGGGAAACCCCTTTTCGTTTGATAAATTCAATGGTAGGATTGCTTATGGCACTATAGATATGGGTGAAGACAAAACTGTAGGATTGTTTCTAGCACTGTAGCTACGCGGATAAAAACTGATATTGAAGGACAGATGGACAATAATAGTAATTGTGAACTCTCTTCCAGAATGTGTCAGCAGATGGACAGTGACAATGTGGTCATCCCTGACACTTATAAAGGGGAAGACATTGGTGACAGAGGACCAGATAGCAGTGAGTGGTTGGAAAGATGTAATAAACCCCTAGAGGAGACAGTTTTTCCTTCGGTTTATGAAAAGTATATGTCCCCAACTAAAGAAGGAAATTACAACGAAGAGGAACCCTTGTTTAAAGACATTGAGATCTCTCCAATCAGGAACCGTGATAGCTCCTTTGAGGTGGCCAGGGACAGTGGGGGGATTTGGTTGATTATGATTATGACTCCCAGGATGAGGATAGAATGTCTAATGAGCTAGGCATTCCAGAGCCGCCAAGTATTATGGAACAAAGACTGGTTGAACAAACTCTGTCAGGGTTATCTAAACCTAAGATTGGGGAAAAAAAGAAGCGAGGGCGCATCTAATAGGGTCCATTTGGAAATTGCGAGGAGTGCCTCAAACCAAACCAAACTTTTGAGGTTGGGAAAAGGCTATGCCTTTTCCTGGAAGCAATGAAGATTCTCTCGTGGAATGTCAGGGGCTGCAATTCCCCTCACAAGATCCGCCTAATCAAGCGTTGTCTTGATCAGGCAAGACCAGATATTTTATTCTTACAAGAAACTAAGATTAAGGATAGTGATGTAGAATGGTTTTTGAAATGTTTTTCAAGATGGCACGGGACTCTTTGTGGAGTTGATGGTGCTTCAGGGGGTCTTGGGATTCTTTGGAACTCTGATACAGTAGATGTGAGAAGTTTGGATAAGGGAAGAAATTGGCAGAGATTAGAAGTATGTTCAAAGCAGTTGTTGGAAAAATTCTATGCCTTTAACATTTATGTTTCGAATAGTCCTACCCTTTAAAAAGTGTTATGGCAAGAGATTTCAAATGTGTTGAATTCCTAGAATGAAGAGCTTTCTATTTTGGGGGGAGACTTTAATGCCATCATGTGTCCTTCAGAGAAAAAAGAAGGATTGGGATGGGCCGGGAAGAGTCAAGGGGACTTTGCAAACTTTATTAATAGGAATGGTCTTCTAGAGGCAAATTTTAGTAATAGAAATTTTACCTGGACAAACTGAAGGAGTGGTCATTTAAACATTGCAGAGAAACTGAACAGATTCTTGTTGGCAGGACCGTTGGAAAGGGTTAATTGAATCTTCAATGCTGAGATTATGCCCTTGTCAGGTTCAGACCATTTTCTGATTTGCTTGAGTATTCAAGAGGACTCAACTCCACTTAGGGCCCCCTTTAATTTTGAGGTGATGTGGCTGCGAGTTGAAAATTTCCTGGAAAAAAGTTGCAGAATGGTGGGAGATGACACCTAATCGATCTGGTAACAAAGCCTTCCTCTTTTTAAAAAATTTGCAATTTCTAAAAGAACAACTGAAGGTATGGAACCGAGAGGAATTTAGAAACATTTTTGTTGATAAATTTAAACTAGAAGTTGAGTTAGCAGATCTAAATTCTAAGGTGATTGTTGAGGGGATGGGGAAGATGACTTCCTTAAGGAAGTAAGCTTATCTAAGGAGTATGTTGAAGTGTTGGCTACGGAGGAGGATTTCTGGAAACATAAATCTCCAGAAACATGGTTAAGAGAAGGAGACGGGAACACCAAGTTCTTTCATAATTCAGCAAAAGAAAAAAGATCACAAAATAGAATCTTCTCAATTCAGTTAAGTAATGGTATGCTTCTTCAGGATAAGGAGGACATCAACTGGGAAGTGGTTAACTTCTTTAAGAATATATTTTTTGTGCCCCAAAATCTTACAAATTTGGATTTGGCTCTTCTGGATGTTGTTCCATGTTGCATCTCGGAACAACAGAACTCAGCCTTAATGCAGCCTATTTCTAAAGTTGAGGTCAAGAACGCCCTATTTAATTTTGGGGGATAAGTCCCTGGTCTAGATGGTTTCTCTGCAATTTTCTTTCAAAAGGCTTGGGAGATTGTGGGGACAGAAATGTGGGAAGTGGTGGAGGAATCGCGTGCTGGAGGGTTTATTCTTAAAGACCTTAATAATACCTTTATTGCTTTGATTCCTAAAAGATTTGATAGAGTTTCCTTTGATGATTATAGGTCAATTGTTTTATGTAATACTATTTATAAGGTTATATCGAAGGTAACGGCCAATCGCCTTAAGAAAGTGCTCTGCTCCATTATCTCCCCAAAACAGAGTGGTTTCATGCCTAATAGGTTTATTTTTGAAGGTGTAGTGGTTGCAGATGAAGATATTCACTCGGTCAGAATTGCAAAGACTAGGAAATTGATGATTAAATTAGATATAAAAAAAAATCATATGATAACGTCCACCGAGGTTTTTTATTGAAAGTGTTGGAGAAATTTGGTTTTTATGAAAGTTGGATTAAATGGGTAGGTAGCTGCATCAACACCACAAGGATCTCAGTCATGGTTAATGGCAGTCCTCAAGGCTTTTTTGATACTTGTATGGGTATTTGTCAAGGAGATCCAATTTCTCCCTTCCTCTTCATCATTCTTGTAGAAGTGTTGGGAAGAGTTATTTCAAGTAAACGAAGCGGGGGCTTATGGAAAGGAATAAAGGTAGCGTATGGTATTGATCCTTTATCACATTTACAGTTTGTGGATGACACTTACCTAATGGGGGAGGCTTCGAAAAAGGAAGCAAGAATGATAAAATCCACTATAGATTCATAAAGTGCTACCTCGGGACATAATATAAACTGGAGCAAGTCTGAAATCTATTTTTTCAATACTAATTTGGCTAAACAAAGACAGTTGTGTAGGATTCTTGGCATGCAAATCGGAAAGCTCCCTGGTAAGTATCTTGGCATTCCTCTTTTTGATGGGGCTTACAAATCCAATTTATGGAAGGATTTGACTAATACCTACATCAAACGTCTTGAAGGGTGGAAGAGTAAATGTCTTTCTTTAGCAGGGAGAATCTTAATGCTCCAATCTATGGTTTCGGCTATTCTAATTTTCTTTATGAGCTATCTAAAATTGCCTAAGAAGGTTATAGGCTTCCTGGAACAAAGAATGTGAAAAAATTTCTGGAATGGTGCGAACAATGATGATAAGCTCCCACTTCTTGCTTGGGAACAAATTTGTAAAGCAAAAGCCTGTGGTGGGGCAGGTGTTAAAATTTGGAATTTGATGAATCTTGATTTAAGTGCTAAGTCAGTTGGGAGTGTGTATTCTAATCCAAATATGTTGTGGGCGAAGATCCTTAGAGAAAAGTATCTTGACTCAAATGTCCCTAATAGGATCCTCATTATTAGGAACCCTCCTAAAGGCTCGACCATTTGGAATTTGTTATTAGACTGTAGGCAGGTTATTACTAACCATTTAACTTGGCATGTTGGTGATGGGAGACAGGCATCCTTTTGGAAGGATTCATGGAATGGCTATCTGGTGCTTGGTGATAGTAATGGTTACTTTGATTTAATGAGGGTATGTTAGACTTGTGGGGGGATAAAGTTGATTATTTGGAATTGAAATCTATTCCTATAGGACCTTAATGGATATGGAAGGATGTTAGTCAGCTTGGACTAAATCATCTGCAATTGCTGGTTTTAAATAATATTTTTCTTTCACGGGAAGTGGTCTTCTCTAACAAAACTGATACTCTTATATGGTGTGCTGCTAAAAGCGGGCAATATTTGGTCAAGTTAGGCAATAGGCTTCTTGATAACTCCACTTTACTCTATGATTGGCCTACAAATTTGTGTTGGGGAAAATATTGTCTTCCAAAAGCTGGAGCCTTTGCTTGGTTGGCAGTCAGAGGTAGAATTCGTAAAGGGGAGCGCAGAAAAAAGTTTGGCTTCATAGATCCTACGAAGTGTGTTCTATGTGAGAAGGTTTTTTAAGATGTTAATCATTTGCTGGTACAATGTGATTTTGCTAGTGAATGTTGGGATATGTTGAAATTGAAATTGGGATGGTTGGGTCCGCTTCAAAGCACAGTTAAGGAGCTTTTTTGGGGTTGGCCGATTGCAAAATGTAAGTCTGTTTTATCCAAGGTCTAGCACATTAGTCTGTCAATTGTTGTATGGGAACTATCGAATGGAACTATGGAAACCACGTTTTATCCTCAGTAACTCTAGTAAACTAATGGGGAAGCCAAAGACAGGTGTGAATAAAATTATATAGGAAACCCCGGAATGGGGATGGGTTAAGATAAATTTTGATGGCGCTGCCAAGGGAAATCTGGGTCCTTCTGGTGTTGGTGTGATTGTGAGAGATTGTTTGGGAAACACTTTGGCATATGCAGCACAAAAATTTAAAGATGGAACGAATAATATGGGTGAAGCAAAAGCAGCTATTTTGGCTTTGAATATTGACTTAAAGCTAAATATAAGGAAAATTCATCTGGAAGGAGATTATCTAATTATAATCCAAGCTATTCAGAAAGGAGATTCCCAAGCATGGCACCTTCAAGGGTGTAAACATATTATTTTAAATTTACTTTCTAAATTTGATGCTTTTAGGATTATTCATGTCAAAAGGGAAGAAAATTGTGAAGTTGACATTTTCTCTAAATGGGCAGTATCATTTGAGAATATGGATGAAATAAGATGGGAGAATTTTAATATGGTACCTTTAGAATTTTTGAAGTAAGATTTCATAGTTATGTGATGTGGCTTCACACGCAAGCTAAGTGAAAGCTTTTTGTGATCACTTTGATAACCTCTTGTCCGTGTTGTCCTTTGATGATGGTGTAATAAATTGTGCTTTATGTGGTTCGTGTGTAAGGTGACGGCTTTATGCCTCGGCTTTCCTCCCATTAATTACCTTATGATGGGATTTGCTTATTAAAGCAGTCATTTAGTCATTTGTGTTGAGTAATAATTGCAGGCTATGTGGAAGCCAAGAATTAGGTTTATTTTTTAAAGCTACGAGCCGATTGGTTTCTCTAGTTTAGTGTGGTGAATTAAGGTGCTAAAATGGAAGCGAATTTCTCTGTTGACACATGGAAACAACATAAATCCTTCAAAGGTGTGGTGAAAATGGAAAGAATGCTAGATTTAGTTAAAATAAAAATGAGGAGATTGTGAAAGCGGTCTGTGATGTTCTGGGACCTTTCTCTAAGAACCGGAAGGGTAAATGGAGAATCAATCTGGACATAATTTCAATGTTGATGGCGTGGGGACTAGAAATTTGGAGGGAATGTTCGGACGTAAAATGGATTGTGACCAGCTTGTTTGAAGGGGATTTTATTTTCGAAGTTGATTTGATTCTTGAGTGGGCGGTCCTGGGATAGGGTTTGATATCTCTAATTGCTTTGAAGATTAAGATGAAGCCCATGTTTATGGGTTTGTGCCCTTTGTGCGTTTGTGGGACAAAGTGGATAAAGGGTGCTTGAGAGCATAACGGGAAAGAGCATGCGCATGCTTAAAGAATTTGGTGGCGGAACAAGGAGCAATGGTGAAGCTGAAGGCCCTACATGCGAAGGTGTCGAGGAAAAAGAGGTCCTGCCATGGGAAAAAGCGACGATGTGACATGTAAAAAATGAAATCCTAACTTCTCGCCTTGTTTTGTCCAAAGCTCTGTTTTTATTTCTTGGTGATAATGCTACATAAAGATAATGGCTTCTGAAAAAATACTTCTTTTTCATGTTAAGGATCATGTGGATGACTATGATTTTGAATAGAAATTGAAAGTCTGCATTTTGACATGCTCTGGGAGGCAGACGATTTTGGCTTTGATGTTCGTGAGACAGGAGTTTTTGTTGGTGGCAGGTTCAGAATGCCCTTGTGGTGAGATAGCCATTGGTTTTGGTGCAGGCTTAGTCTTTTTCGAATGAAAATGCTAGTTTTTTTCTCCTTGTGCAAGTGCTGAAAATCAGCTTATGGTTTAAAAACAGCTCTATGTAAAAACTATGTTTGTAGGTGTGCGAAGATTTCCCTAAAAGATAGATGGAGGATTAAGTTATGAAGAAAGTTAGTTTTGAAGATGTATTACAGATAGAGACATATGTTTTTAAGTGAAGATAGTGTTATTCTAATGTAAAGCCTATCTGCTTTGTTTTTATGTAATTTCCTTTTAAAATATTAATATAAAGTCAATGTTACCGATAAAAAAAAAATCCTAATAGCTCAGATTAAGGAGTGTGAAACATATCTCAATTTGGCAATATCTTTGAACAAAATATATGGCTTGAAAAAGAGTTGGAATCATTGAATAACAAAGTAATTCAAAATGGCATGGATAATGCAAAATTCTAGGAGGAAAAGGTTCTAAAAGCTATGTACAATGAACTCTCGCAAGAGAGGAAATTTTATGGCAACAAAAATCCAGAGAATGCTAACTAAAGGAAGGAGTTTGAAACACAAAGTGTTTCCATAAATCTGTGAAAGCCAGAAGATAAATCAAGAGAATTTCCATGATTAAGAACAACTCTGGGCATTGGATTAAGGAAGAGGCAAAAATTAATTTAGAAGCAGTTTCATACTTTCAAAATTTGTTAAAGGTTGTAGGTGGTTGTAGATCCTTTAAACAAGTTCTGGATATCATACTAGCTATTATTAATGAGAAACAAAACAAAATGATGTATGAACCAGACAGTATCAAAAAGGTAAAAGATGCTTTGTTCTCAATGGAAAGGGATAAAGCCCCTGGCTCTGATGGCATTTTTGTAGTCTCTTTTCAAAAAACTTTGGGATGTGTTTGGCAATGAATTTATGGAGGTAGTAGAAGAATCAAGGAGAGAAGGTGACATTCTTAAATATTTCAACAATACATTGATTGCACTAATCCCGAAGAAAGAGGAGGTTCAAACATTTGATGACTTCAGTCTTATTTCGTCATGTAATACATTTTACAAGGTAATATAAAAGGTAATGGCTAATAGACCAAAAAGAGCTTTGTTTGATGTCATCTCAGAAGAGCTGGGGGGTTTTGCTATGAATAGATCAATAGCTAAGGGAATAATTATTATTTTTGGTCGATAGTCAAGGGAATTATTACTGCTCATGAGGCTATTCATTAAATTAGATGTCCAAAAACAAAAAGAATGTTTTGTTAAATAGATATTAGAAAAGCATACGATCAGGTGGACAAAGAATTCCTTCTAAAGATAATGAAAATCTATGGGTTTGATCAGCATTGGATATCATGAGTCAAAAGTTCCATATGTCATCCACGTTATTCAATTTTGGTCAATGGGAGTCCTCGAGGCATTGTTTAGGCCTCGTGAGGACTACAACAAGGTGACCCATTATCGCCCTTTTAATTCATTATCATGGTTGAAGGCTTGGGACGTCTCATCTGTAGCAAGCAAGGAAACAACTTGTGGAGGGGGGTGAAGATTGTGCCTGGAATTGAGAATTCTTCTCATCTACAATTTGTTGATTACACTTATTAATGGGAGAAGCATCTTTGAGAGAAGTAAGAGTAATAAAAGAAACCTGAGAAGCATATTGTAACTGTTTTGGACAATCTATCAACTGGTGTAAATCAGGGATTTTCTTCTTCAACACATGCCTTGATAAGAAGAGAGCAATCTCAAGGATTCCAAGAATAAATATAGGAACCTGGTAAGTTTCTTGGCATACCCCTGTTTCAAGGTATTGGAAAGTCCTTCATTTGGAATAATCTTGATGATCAATGTAGGAAAAGGCTAGAAGGGTGGAAGAGTAGATGGTTGTCTTCAACGGGTTACATTTTAATGCTAAAATCTATTGTTTATGTTATTCCTCTTTTTTTAATATCATGTCTTATAATTCATGTTAAAATTACTATGGCTATAGAAAAAAGTATGAGAGTCTGTGGAATGGAAGCCAAGATCAAGATAAAAAAAACCCTTTGTTAGCATGGGAAAAAATGTCAGAACAACTTGTCAGGGGGTGCTAGATTGAGGAATTGACAACTTATGAATGAAGCAATGGGGGCAATGTTGGTTTATAATATGTACCAGAATCCAGAATAGGAATGGGTGAAAATATCGATGGCAAAGTATTTGGATTGCCAGGAAAGACACATAATGTTAACAATTCAAAATCCTCCAAGAGGGTTGGTTATTTGGAACTTTATGTTGTCATGCAAATCACTAATCACTAATCACATAGCCTGACTTATTGGAGATGGTAATAGGGCAAATTTCTGGTGTGATTAATGGGGTGGACATAGACTATTGAGTGAAGATGCTAGATACAGAGAAATAGAGAAAGTATCAAGAATAACGTCGGGCTATAAGGTAGAATATTTAATGGAAAGAAGATCAATAAAAGGAGTGGGTGTCCATTAATGGATCTCTCAATTCTAATAAAAAAATTTGAGGTTTAGGCTCTAAGGCATTTTGGATCCTTTAGTTTGGAGTCAAATTAGAGGTTTTTGTCATTGGTTTGCAAGTGTGAAGTATTTATAAGGTATTTTCTTTGAGAAATAGGCCTAATTGAGGCCCTAAAACTATGACAATGTACTTTTTGACAAGTATGTTCCAACGAAACTTGTGCCAAGTTTTAGAAAAAATTTAAAGCTCTGTAAAGTATATCAAAAAGGTCATCTATTTATGTCTAAGGCCAGGGATTGAGGATTTGTGGCCTAAAAATTGGTCAAATAAGCCTAATAGACCCAGTTACACCTAAAGGAACAATCGTCATTGGGAGTTGTTCAAACCTGTCACAAGTGGTTGGAATGAGTTGTTTTGAGTCCTTTAATGAGTAAATAAAAAAAGTATCTTGTCGCATTCTGTGGTCTGATTGTCTCCCTTATGGTAGTTTTGAAGCTTTATTGAAATGTCCCATGATTGTCTTGAAGAATGGGTTTGAAAATCCATGTAAGTCTTTTACATTGATTCATGTTCAAAAGGTTTAAAGTGAGTCTTGAATTCAACAAGGAGGGATCTGCATCAATAATATTTAATTTCATAATTATAGACTAAATTTTGTGGGAATGAATTAAGTGTAGAATCTTGTGAGAAATTCGGGCACCTTCTATAGTCTACCTACCTCGAAAAAACCTCCCTATTAAGACGATATAATTTTAGGGATGGGCGGAGTCAACCTTAGAGATAAATATGCTTTGAAATTGGTTTTAATTCTGCAAATATATTTGGAGAAATTTTTATTGAATTATTTCAATGGATGTATTTTGATTAAGTAAAAACGGGTTTTGAAAGGACCTGAAACCTTTTACAACAAAAAAACCGAAAGATAGAGCTTTAAGAGAGCCAAAATACTGCAATGAAACAACAACAAACACACCAAAGGGAACAAGCATATGCTCCCACAAAAAAGAAACCGAGACCAGAACAACAGTCAACAAAAAAGGGCAGCAAGATAATCATTTAGTCCCACCCTTATGTGATCTTAAACTCATATCAAAAGGGTGCTTGGGAGACTTTAATTTCTTTCCTTTGAAAGTTTTCCATCCTTCCTCCTTCAACAACGTATCATTCTGCCAAGACAAAGAATCAGCAGAGAAACCCACAACCTGAGAGGCAGGGTTGTCCACTCCAGCAATCCCAGCAGGGACAGGGACAGCGACAGCAGCCCCCCTGGAGGAAACTGGGCACCAGAAACCACAGCACCAACATTCGGGACAGCGGAAACAGAAACAACATCAGTCATCCGAGCAGGGACAGCAGCCACATCGCTTGACAAAACAACAGCATCATTCTGACCCAGGACAGCGTCTGGGACAGAAAAAGAAACATCCTCCGAGATAGCATCCTTAACAGCGACATTAGAATCATTAGTAGCGGGAGAATCCTGAGATGGACAGTCATCCATACCCCCATCCTTAGAAATTTTCTGAACCGAATAATGGTGGTCATCAACACCCTCCCACAAGGAGGGTGATTTCTTCGATTTTACCCTATCTGATAAACACCTGGCAGCAATATGGCCAGTCTTGTGGCACTTTCTGCATTTGAACGGAATTCCCTCATAATCAAAGGCCTAGATCCAAGAGCCCCAAGGAGAGGCCAAAGTTAGCATCTCAGGGAGACCCTTAGAGACATCAACCTCCACAAGGATACGGGCGTATGTCGTGTGAAAGATATTAGAAGAACCCGAATCAACCATCTGAAACTCCCCAATAGCCTCGTCCACAGCCTCCATGACAGAGTCTATCCAGAGATGTAGGGGAAGATTCGGAAGCCTCACCCATAAGGGTATTTTATTGAAAGATTCAGTAGAAGGATCAAAATCCTTATGCCAAGGTTTGGCCATCAAGGGAAATTTTTCCTTCCAAGTGAAAGAACTATGCAAAATAGTGTCCTAATCTTCTGTATTGTCAAATTTCACAATAAAAAAGCCCCTTGCCATAGGGTATATCTGAATAGAATTTGACAAAAAGGGCTCCCAATATTTGGACATCCAAGCATGCAAATCCGAAAGAGAGGGCCAAAAACCCCTGAATCTAAAAATTGCAGCAAAAGAGGAATAGTCCTCTGCATGGTTAAAAATCTCATCAACTATATCCAAGTCCTACCACTAAAGGGTCACTTACAGAGACAGGCGTAATGGAACTGGGTCGGCGATCCCCCCTCCCAGGAAGAGGAAGAACAAAGGATGAAGTCGCGTTAATATCTGCTTCAAAAGCCGCCACATCAGCGCAGGAAGCAGAACCAGCAACACCACAGGCCCCAGCCACAGTAGGCTAAGGGCACACCACAGAATGCCCTCCCCCGTCGCAGTCTACCAAGGGACCAGCAGAACCCGACGAGCGGGAAACGGCAGCGTAAATCCCATTCAAAAAACTCTTTAAGTATACATTCATTTCTCAAATATTACTCTAAAGCATTTAGAATGTCTACACCTACAAAATCCCATCCTTTCTAAAATAAAAGCATTATAAAGCCATCATGCTCTAGAGATGTTTTTGGAGAAAAGGAGAATACTACCTTTTTAAGTTACTCAAGTGTGAAAGGCTTGAGGAGAATGCCAATTTCATCAAAGGACAAAAATTGTGGAATACAATTTACAATATCTAACATGATCGGGATCTTTTGGTAAGAAGCTAGAAAAAAAAAAGAGACAACCTCTTTTTGAATAACCTTAGAATTAGTAAAAGTAATACTTTGAACATTCTTGATCTGAAGTGTTGAAAAACTTAGTATTATGGCCTCCTTCTCTAAGACATAATTCTCTAGTAGAATATTTCTGTCAATAGACTTAAACCCCTGCCTCCTCAAACCCATGCCTCCTTCACACAAGTCTCTAGACATGTGTATGAAGGACACTCCTGCCAACTACATTGCCACTGTCCTCTCTGTGATAGAATAGAAGTCACTATGTGGCATAAGCTAAGTTTGTAAATCAACCCTTATTTTGATATAATGAAATTCAGATCTAAACAAGGAGGCTATTTGAAACTTTGTTGAGGGTTTGGGGAACTTGATTTTCAATTAACAATTGTTTTCTTTCTTATTTCCAAATATCTAGAAAAAATACAAAATAATCCATATTTCTGGCCATTCTAGTTCAATGACATTACAAAGGGAGATGACAACATGCATAAGGACAATTGAAAGCTCAAGTTACCAGAAGTAGAATTGTGGAAGCAGTGCAAACAAGGTAGTTTTCCAAATTTTGGGGTTCAAAAAATTTGAAATAGACACACCTTGCATGTCTTGATCTATAAATATACTATTGCTTATATTGTCTTATTTATTGATGACGCTTGTTGGGGTTCCTAAGAAATAATTTCCCAAACTCTTAAACTAGTAAAGCAACTAGCAAACCTCATGAAATTTGTTTTTATCAACACTGGATAATGCCAATAAAGTTGTATATATATCCCAGAATTATGAAATTCTTTACACAATCAACAAAATAATCCAAGTTTAAAAGATCCACCCTAGGCCACACGATGGTGAAATATTGGTTAAACTGGTTTATATCTACATTAACATGTGGGAATGTTCTATTTTGTCTACGATTAATATCTAATAGCCACAAAACATAAAATGTTATATTTTGTCTACCATTAATATCAAAATGCCTGGGTGGAGGTTGTGCTCTATTTTGTGCTTCTCGCGGTGACAATAAATCTATTATTTGTGTTGCGATTTATATGGAGAACCATTTCATTTGCAAGTTGTTCAATCTTTTCTATGGCAAGGGCTTCCAAATTGTGTACTTCATTATGTATTGTATCTTCCTCAAATGCAATGTAACTTGTTGTTTCTAGCATTAATTAAGCAACAAAACCAATCCATTTGATCAGAAGATGGATAGGTGGTAGTTAAAAATAAGTTTGATAATCAAGTTGCATTGACAAGTTTGGAAGATGGAGAGTTATAAGAACTCAAAAGGAGTTTCATCTATTTTAAAGAGTTTTTCTTACCTTAGAGATGAAGGCAATCCTTTTACTAGTCCTTTATGGCATGCAAGAATTGGGCATGTTAAGTATGACAGAATTCTATGTTAAGTATGACATAATTCTATGCCTGAGACAATGGAGCAATGCAAAGCTTGGAATCCAGTAAAACAACATAGAGATATTTACCCTAGATCAACTTGGAAAGCTCAAAAATAGTTGCAGCTTACTCGCTTTTATTTGTGTGGGTCTGCAGAAATCATTTATGTTGGAGGATATTGATACTTCAAGTTGTTTGTTGACAATCATAGTGGAGTAAACTTGATTTACTTCTTGAAAAAGAAATTAGAAGCCTTTGAAATTTCAATAAGTTCCACGCTATGATTGAAAATGAAGCTCAAACTCAACTCAGCACTCTTCAGATAGACAAGGCTGGAGAGTTTATGACGCAATTGCAGTAAGGGTTTTTAATGAAAGACTACATATCCGTGAAGTCTTGTCTTAAAACACTCATCAACATGTACAAGAAAACTCAAACATTATAACAACAATATGGAAAACAATTGGAACAATATATTAAACTCCAGAATTTCAAATTACATCATAATATCTTTTTCAAGGGCTTACAACAAATCTAGACCTCAATTTTATATTTCAATATAATACACGTACTAAACAAGAGTGAGTACTAAAATCAAATTCCTTGGGTTGATTTAACTTCAAAAGCTCTTCTCTAAACTTCTAGACCTCAACCTTGTTCTCTCTCAATCCTACCCGCTCTTGGCCACTACTGCATTCAATGAATTTGTCGCCTATTTATAGTGAAGATTGGCATAGCAAGTTGGCACTAATCAAAACTGCAGTACAGTCCCCAGTTCACTTTGAAATTGGATGCATATCTTTGAAATATGTAAATTTTCCCTTTTTCTTATGTAGCAAGTTGGATGCATATCTTTGAAATATGTAAATTTTCCCATTTTCTTATGTAGCAAGTTATATGGCCCTAAATTCAATGCAGCTCTAAACATGAACCTTGGGACCAATGGTGCCAACAATGACATTAGTCATTGGCACAAAGCCCAAACCTATGATGCACACCTCACAAACCTCTATTAGTTTATTTGGGAAGCAAATATTATCGTAATGTAGAATAGAGAAACTACTGATATAAGACACAAGGAAGCAATGCAAAACCATAAAGAGCATACCCACTATGAAACGCTATGATGAAAAGATTGTGTATAGAGGATCAAACCTGGAAAGAAGGAATGATTATTGGGGCTTCTTTGGCCTATTAGGGTCAGTGTCTTCCTTGTTCTCCTACTCTTTTTGTTGAACCGCAGCTTGTAAAGTCGGACAAATTACTGGCCTAGGGCACATGAAAGTAGGACAAATTAATGATATAAGACGCAAGGAAGCAATGCAAAACCATAAAGAGTATACCCACTATGAAACACTATGATGAAAAGATTGTGTATAGAGGATCAAACCTGGAAAGAAGGAATGATTCTTGGGGCTTCTTTGGCCTATTAGGGTCAGTGTCTTCCTCGTTCTCCTGCTCTTTTTGTTGAGCCGCAGCTTGTAAAGTCAGACAAATTACTGGCATAAGGCACATGAAAACAGGACAAATTATTGGCGTGGGGCTTCTCTTGTTCAACACAATTCATAGTCGATGGCAGGTTAGCACAATTCCTACCTCAATTCCACATTCTGACTTCGCGCTCCTTTGCTCCCGCGGCGAACGTAAAATCAAAATGATTTGGTTTTCACTTTTTTTTCTTGTATAGCCCGATGGAGTCGGAATTCCAACATTCTAAGAATTATTCGTCCGAATTTCGACTTCGTCGAGGAGAATTACAAAAAAAAAATCATTTTCACAAAAAAGTGTACCCTCCATCGGAAGTTGTCGTCAGAAAATAACACCAAATGTATCAATGATTGATACCAGGCAGAGTACAATAGGATGTGTTTTTACAGTTAGTGGAACAACAATGAGTTGGATCTTCGGATTGCAAAAAGTGGTTGATTTATCCACCACAGAGGCAGATGTATGTAGCTGCAACAAAGGCAAGCAAGGAGATGATATGGTTGCAGTCTTTCACGGAAGAATTAGGAAAAATACAAGTTAACAATTATTTGTTTACGGATAGCCAGTGTGTCATTAATCTTGCAAAGAATCTTGTCTTGCATTCAAAGACAAAACACATACAGTTGAGGTACCACTTCATTCAGTCGATATTGGATGATGGACGGTTAAGGTTGGAAAAGATACATACAGATGAAAATCCAATGGCTATGTTTACAAGGGCAGTGACAAGGAAGAAATTGAACTCCTCTACAACTTCGATTGGTCTTCATAACTAAAACAATAAAACAAAACATCAGAGTCCAAGGTGTTTCTTTCCAAGGGGAGCTACAGGGGTAGCGGTATTGCTACAGGATCAGTCTCCAAGTGGGAGATTGTTTAGTGTGGAGCATGATCAGTCTCCAAGTGGGAGATTGTTGGTATGCGGTGACTGATCAGGAAAGTATTGTACACTTTGGTTAACTCGTCAAACATTTTTTGGGTTGACTCATTAAGCATTTCCCTAGGCTGACCCGTCAAGCAAGTTTTAGGGTTAGAGTTTTTCTATAAGAAAAACAGTGTTAGGGTTATGGCTTGTGAGTGTGAAGAAGTATTGTAGCATTTACAGCGGTATTGAGCTGCAAGGGATCGTTGGTTGTAACTAGTTGAAATTAATGGCTAATAATATTGGACTCTTTGTTTGGTGGATGTAGCCCAAGATTGGGTGAACCACGTTAAATCTGTCTTCTTGTTCTACTTTTGTGTGTTTTATTCCTTTGCATTATTGGTTAATTTGAATGAAACTGTTACATTTATGTCTTCTAATCCAAACAAACTTTTTGAAAAGTCTTTCCCCAAGAGCTTCAAGAAGATCACTCCGGCTCTGGCCTCTCAACAGTATGAGAGGCGAAGTAAGAAGAAAAATTTGCATAGTTAGACCCCCTTCAGGAGGCCCTGACAGAGGCAGTTTTGGAGGAACTAGAGGAACAAATTGACGAGTCTTGGAAGCTTGCTCCCACGTCTTTGTAGGGAATCACTGTCGGGCTCAGTGCAGAGCCCCTCACAACCACACCACCTCCTCAAGCAGCATAGAATTCAGCCACCCCCATCCCAAGCATCCCACACATACCCGTAGAAGCAAAGGTGGATGTCGAGATCATGGAGGACGCACCTCTGGTGCATCCTAAGAGAAAGAAGCAAAAGGGCAAGTCGGTATTTTATGATCCACCCATCGGGCTCAACTCTCAAGACGAGCCATATTTTGATGACGCTGACTCCGGAAAATGAACCACCAACAGAGGAGCCCACGTCCGCATAGGTGCCAAATTTTGTTGACCTGGACACTAAGCCTGACCCATAGAATCTTAATGAGATACTAACCGAGGGAGATCAAGAGCACCACTTCCGGCAAATAGAAGAAAACAAGAAAAAGGAAATGGAAGAGGAGAGACTCTGGGCGGAGCGAGAAGTCGTAGCCAGTAAAAATGTCGAAGAAGAACAACGACAAAAAGAAGAAGAGAACAAAAATGCGACAGAGCAGGCAGCGCAAGCACAAGCACGAGAAGAGGCCCACTGCAAAGCCAAGGAAGTTGTCGAGAAGAGGCAACGGGAAGAGGAAGCCCGAAAGAAAGAAGAGGAAAAGAAAAGAGTTGAGGGACAGTCTAAGGCACACGGGGAAAGAAACCTACAGGGACAACTGTACCCCCGACATCATGCACTCCTCTGGACAATCCTTTGTCCACTCCACCCAGCTCACAGTCGGATCAACAGCAGAAAACATTATCAAATGTCCAAGTTTATCAAAAGGAGATCCCGCAAGGGGAAACACCAGTGATGGATCCCAGGAACCCTCCCCCGAGAAACGAACAAGTACCTCCTTCAGGAGAGGATCCAATTGATCTGGATGCAGGAGCATCCGCACTACAAGAGGCCAAAGGCAACAAAGAAAATGTTTCAAGTCCTCTAGAATGGTCGGTAGATACCCACAAGTGAAAACATCCAAACCAAACTATTGTTGCACCCTCACTACAAGACATCATGAGAGGGTTAATGAATCGGTCACCCAAGAAAGTCAAGAAGGCGCGCACACTGTACACTACAAGGAAAAATGATCAAGGTGAAACGATGGCCACTATTGTTGTGCCTCTCGGAGATAGAGACATGTCTGAGGTAAATCGGGAGGACTGAGATACGTGAAGTCAACCTCAGGAGGATAAATAAATGGGGCAAGCTTAAGGACCTTGACATGGTTGTTGACACAGTTCACGACCGGTATGAGAAAGAGTACCAAAAGAAGAAGGACATACAAGCCTCAGAAGCGAGGTTGAAGGAGATAATTCAAGAGCTTGCCTCCCCCATTGCATCGGCTATGCCGAAAGCGTTTGCCTCGGACCCAGTTCAACAGGGCGAGATGAGCTCCCTACGGACGGTGAAGAAGAAAGCACTGGCGATAGACGACTGGATCTTCAGACAGCTACAGCAAGTTCAAGGCTTTCTTATCGAGTTCCTTCAAGAGTATCTAAAGGCAATCAGGATACATTCCAGTGTCGGGTAGGTAGTGAGCGCATGGGAAGTGAACATCGCCTGGTACAAGGAACAAAGAGAAATGATGAAAGAGATTGTCGAGTTAGGCGAAAACAAGTTGCACGAGATAGACATCCTCGGCATCGAGAGCACGGGTTACTCAGCGCTCATTTGTTGGCAACTTGGACTCAAGTTAGACCTTTTGAACATGGTGTGCACATCTCTCGCGCCATTTCCCCCAGTTATATAACCGCTCTTCCAGTACATGAATTTTGTACAGGATGTCAAAAGATTGGATCCCGCGGAAGCGGACAGGTTCGCACCTGTAGATTCTTTGCTTGTCGGGTTCAATGAGCAGATGGAGAAAAGATTTGGTCCCTCCGCTTGGGAGTTCGATAGGGTCGTAATGGATGAGTGCACCGAGCTCATTATAGTAACGCATGAAATTACAAAGACTGGAGCTCGGATGCGTGATCAGGTTGTCAAGGCCCAAGATAAGCTCGAAGAAGCCGAGATCTAGATTCAATGCATAAAAGAGCTTGATGAAGATGACATAAAGGAGTGCATTGAAAAAATATAAGAAGTACAAAGAGGACCAGTCCTCGGGGTAGCGGGTTCTCTCGTTCCCTTTTCCATTTTTAGTTCATTTAAAGTTCCCTGGAATCCCAGATCTCGGTGAGTATAAAGTTGCGATTTTAATTCTTTATTCATTTTAGCGGTTTCAGTTGATGTTTTCCCAGAGCCTACCAACCGCCGCCCGGATGTATTATCAGTTGTGCAGTGCCTGAGATTTGACAAGTACTTCCCGACACAAAGGGGACAGATGATAAAGGTCATCTACTGACGCTTCCCTAATCACCACAGGCGTCGACTCGACATTTAAGATTCAAGTATAAAGGACTGACATCAGGACAGGGCGTCAACGTCACATTTATTATGCAAGTGGATCTTGAGCTTGTGGATCTGACAGACAGATCTTGCATGCATAAATAGATTTCCCCCTCGGGAACCAAGTACCCACTTTCCCTTCCTATTCTCATCTTTCCCACTCCTCTCTTTCCTCTTCGAGTATGTAACTGTAAATAATGTACACTCCTGTAAATAGTGTAAAATAATGTGGATAACGTAAAATATTGTAAAGGCAAATGTACATTTGTAAATGGCTATATATATGCAGCTCTTGGCCATTTCCAGGGGCCGCAAAATTGATGATTTTGGAGGCCATAGTGATAGTGATAGATAGTTTGTCAGGGCAGCCTTCGCCTTTAAGTTGCCTTGGTTAAAAGTTCGTAAGCTCAAACTAGTGTTATCTGCGTATTCATGTTGATAATGAAATGAAGGACTTGTGATTTGCACTCCACTTCTCTGGTTTTTCGTTTTGATTATTGGTAAAATTGTATCATTTGTTGCAATTTTATCCTATATTAAATAACTTGTCAATTTATGAAATGAATCCCTTTACTTTTGCATGCATGTGATTGATGATCATGTATGTTTTGAGTAACTTATAATATTGTTCTTAGATATTGTTGATGGGTTTGTATGCAAAGCGATTATAGTTAGATACTTTTTTGTGCCTTGTTCGATCTTTTGTCGTTTGTTTTAAATATGGTTCTAATGTTGCTCCTGGAAGATTTTGTTTGTCAGAATGTCTATCAAACCAGCAAGCCCATTGAACTAACAGTCTCATGTCCAACTCAACTCGTCCAACACCATCGTGACCTAACTACTAGGAGCTTGGGAGATAGGGGAACTCTTTCCCCGGTACTCTCTTTCAGGCGGACTTGGTCGGTGCCTTGGTATCCGGTGACATCTCATTCTTTGTTGCATTGCCCTACATGAGCGGCGTAAACAGAATGGTATATCAAGAAGTGCGGCATGGAGGTCTTTCATTAGGTAGGAGTGAGGTTAAGCAAAATGATCTCATTATGCAGGTACGCATAAATCTAGGTACCAGGGAGAATCAGGACCAACAATATAACACATCATTTCAGACTCTAGTGTGTCATAAGTAGGGAGCATAAGCTTCTCAACAAGAAATTCGCACTTATGATTATTCTCACGCATAGAGATTAAGGATATAATGGTAGTCATTGTGTTGGCAACTTTGTTGTTGGTTCTGGGAATCTGTTGAAATTGGATTTTTGCAAAATGTTGTTTCAAATCTTTGACCAGTCTACAATAAGGGAGCAACTTATCATCCTTCGTCCGATATTCATCATTAATTTGTTTGATAACCAACTGAGAGTCGCCTAAGACAAGTAGGCTAATGATTTTCCATCGAGCAGCTAGACGAAGCACTATGACCAAGACCTCGTATTCTGCAATGTTGATTAGGCACCCAAATGTCAATTTATAAGATATCAAGATGTAGTCGCCCAGTGGTGTGACAAACAATACTCCTACCCTCGATCCTTTGTGTAAATGATCCATCGAAATAGAGTTTCTATTGTACTCTGTGTTTGCACTTGACTAACACTTCATATTTTCACGTATACAATTTAATGGCTTGAAATCAATTGGAAAAGCATTCTTTGATAGATTTTATCTTTTTGCAAACAACCTTGAGTTGAATTGGCAGATATTTGATTATTTCTTGGAAAATTTTAGAAACAAGGGTTTTATTGCTTCATATGCTTCTGAGAATTGCTTGTGGGGCTGAATGGTTGAGTGAATGGATTTTTGGGGTCCAAATCCATTGAGGACCAATGGGTTTCCCAATGTGATTTATTAAGTTTGAAAACTTAGTAATTTTGGCATGTAAGCATGTATGCATCCGTTTTTGAGCAATTATCAACATAGTGTGGTTTTGGATGTGTAAAGAATGTGGAAAGTGTGTGGTTGTCAATTTTATTGATGGGATTTCTATGATCTTGAAATGATTTTATTGGAATTTCATTTGGAACAATTGGGTGCATGTGGTTGTCATTATGTGAATTGTATGCAATTGAATCCTAGCAACCCTCCAATTGAGTGTGAATGAGATGTTGTTTGGGAATCTTGGTAATAATATTTGGATTTCTTGTCCTCATGTGACTTTGTGATCTTGTGCATGTAATTGGTAATGTCATGTCAATTTGTATGCACTTAGCTCTAGCATGGCTTCGATGGTGCTTTACCAGTTGTGAATCCCTAAATGTGTTATGTGATATGAATCAATGTTGATAGTTAGATTATGGTCATTGTGAGTTGTGTGTATGGTGTATGGTGTTGGGCTTATGGATGTATTGCAATTGGGTATTTATTCATTGCATGGCTTATGTATACATGGTTGGGCTCTTGTATATTCTAGGTGGCTCTTGTGTTGTGAGAGCACGGCTTCTTGTAATGTAGGCTATGTGTGATGGCTACTTTTGCTTATGATGGCAGTGATTTGGCATGATGATTCCTTCTATGTGATCTCGGTTATTGGCAAGCTCGTGTATATGTTTTCTCTTTTGTATTCCCATGGTTTTCTATGTGTATGGGATATTGTTATATTGTTGCTGAAGGTTATGTCGGCAATGTGTCATGCATGTTTATGGATGGGATTCATGGTGTTGTTACCAAGGGATATGTCGGTAATGTTTCATGCTTGTTTTGTTGGGAGATCTCATTGTATGTCAAGTGTTTGCTTGAATAGATGTTTAGCCAATTGTGGGAGTTGCTCTCAACGGGGGACCGGGGCACAAAGGGGCCACCGAGGCAACCCATTGAAGAGTACTAATCAACTCATAACATAATGTATAATAAAATAATGGGGTTTAATGACTAAGAAAGAGTAATACTAATAGTGTAGGCCTAGAGAGTGACCGGCCACAATGGACCTGGGTGTACTGGCCACTAAGATACCTCCTATGTACTTGTGGACATGGGTGTACCAGCCACAGATTTAGTAGAGAAGTGCCAGGAAGTACCACCATGTCAAGCTTCTCGTCACCATGAGAGGATTGCTTGGCGCCGCATGAGTCACGATGAGGTTGAGGAGATGGGTCATTCAATTGCCTGTCGAGGCTACGCGATGACACTCTCATTCTTGGACTATGAACCCACTGTGTTGATCAATGAGTCTACGTTTATGTGTTGTTGAGTTTGTTGTTGGCATGGTGATTATGGGTTGAGCTTGTTTGTAGTACTTTCGAACATGTGTGAGTGCATCACCTTGTATTCAGAGTAATCAAGTCTCTTGTGGTTTGTATGACGTTGTGTCTTGAGTTGTTTATGGTAATGCCACCTTGTTTTGGTTGGGTGTGTATCCTTGGTGATTGTGATGCCTGGATTCCATGTGGTCATAATATATTGTGGATGTGGCTTGTTGCAGCGTTGGTCTGTACATGTATACTCAGTATTATTGTTTTGGCTTGTGCAGTTTGGGCCATATGGTTATCTTGGTGAGCACGGTGGGAGAAGGCTTGAGGGTTCCTCATGGTCGGGTGGCGTGGCCAACCACTGTTGGGGACCAAAGTACAGGTGTCGATAGGTCCCAATTTTTAAGTAGACTCATTCATGGCATTATGACATTCTTTTGTATGTGTTCATGTACTTATGACACAAAGCAAGGTGAATGTATGCCTTGTAGTGATGGTTGTATTTGTTGCGAAGGAATAATGATGTCAACATGATTTGCATGTAGAGTATATCTATTTATATTGTTCTTGGGTGATCTTGTTCTCTAATTGATGTATCTGGCATACTTTGGGATTTCTCATTGTATACTCTTTTCCTCCGGACTTCATGAGATTATTGATGTTGTATCCTTGCAATCTTTTTGCATTTACCATTATGTTGATTCTAGGAATTTGATATTTGCTCTTGTAATTGGATAGTGATGCATACTTGAATGGCGTAGAATAAGTTCACATGATGATATACCTAACTTAATACGATGATAGTGGACATATGTACTTGATACTCGAGACTTGATGATCTTTGATTGTTTACCTTGTGCATTTCATGTACCTTGTTTTGATCCATGATGTATAGCATAGATGTATTAAAAGGGATGTAATTATGATGTTTCACTCTTGTACAACATTCTTATAATCCTATATGTATGTACCCTATACCCCCTAGGATGAGAACTAGACCTTAGATGACCAAACAAAGAGGATTGAGCACTTAAAACCTTGTTTTCCCTACTTTTTATTGATCCTACACATACGTGCATTATTCCTACACATATGTTCATTATTCAAGCGCATATGTGCATTTCTCCTACGCATTTGTTCATAACTACACAAAAATGCAAGATTTCTTCTTGCACTCGAGGTCTATTCCTACACATTTGTTTAATGCAGAGCAACGCATCCATGACAGAGAGCAGGCCTTTAGGGTTGTTCGAAATTGGATTGGTAACCTAGATGCCCTTTATCCTGGTGATCTCTTTGACATGATAGTAGTCGGGTTATAATCTCATTTTCTATGTTTGTCAATCGTATTCTCCTTGGTTCAGACATTTCTTAGATGCACCTTATGTGGACATGTAGCACTTGAGATGTCATTTGGGCTTTGGGATGCTAGGAGCATCAAGAGACTCGTGGACGTCATCTAAGTGCTCTTGTAGATACTTGTTGGGTGGTCATCTGTGGTGGCCATAGGACCCTTGGGAATTGACCTTCCACCTCGTTGGCTCAATGATGTTCACGTTTCATATTACATCTGAGGTTTAGTGTATGTTAATGCTCAATGGTTGTACTGCATTTGCAATGTTGATGCATACATGTTATCGCTGTTGTTAACAGAGTATTGTTAAACAAAAAAATGTTAGTTGGTGTGCCTGTAATGCACCTTTTTCCCTTAGGGTTCTCTGTCGGGGAATGACAAACAGAAAGAACATGAAATAGGTTAAGTCCTTTATTGCTATGGACACAACATGTGCACGATGATTCTGGTAATTATGGAGTTTGATGTGAATCGCTCTAAAATGCTTTCTTGGACCCAGAGACATTGATCCCTCTAATAACATATCAAATGTGGTTGAGTTAGACTTTCACAAAGCCAAAATGGTAGACTTGAGACACTCAAGAAGATCAATCAGACCTCAAAGCAACATGGATGATTGTTACCATTGACAAAGAAAACAAACCAAAAGAAATGATTGTACAAAGATATATAACTGACACTAAAACTTCGTAACTAGAGGCATCTGTACATTTCAATGATTGAAGATAGAGAATAATCCAGCTACATGTAAAACTTTATCCACCAAATATGTCCACAAGCTATAGTACTGTACAAACTTAATTATAAAATTTTATAGGCCTTTGTCAAAATGAGGTCAATGTAATGAGTTATATCTTTTTAATTGGGAAACAATAGACAATCTAAACCTAATATACACAAGTAGCTTATTGACAACTAGAACATCTTTGCAAAAGACCTCCCAATTGTTACTTCTCACACATAGATATGGCATTAGGAAATTTTGATTTAGGCATTGCTTGGGTTGGAGAAACATTATCTCTTAGTATGGGAAAATAAATGGGATTACTAATATCAGAAAGTAATGTGGAACAATTTCTAGAACAAAATAATCAATTGTGAAGAAACATCTTACCAATCTGCATCTGAAACAAACTTGAAATGATAAATACCCAGCACTTATGTTGTAGCTAATAGTCTAAAATCCCCTAGAACATTAACCTAGAACTTGGGATTTTTCTGGCCAAGAATTGTACACAAATAGACAATCAATTAAAAATAAAACAAAAGAAAAATCAAATTGCTCTTAACTCACAAAATTAATATCACCTCCTTATATCAACAGTGCAATCAAAGTGAATCGTATAGAAGAAAATGTCTATCTTATATCAACAGGGCAATCAAATTGAATCATATAGTGGAAAATATCTATCTTCAGCCTCATAAGAATTCTAACTTCTAACATTTTACGAATGTACCATGTTTCTTTAACAGCTTTAAAGCTCTAAAAAATTCCAATCGGAGGGGGTTTACATTCTCAAACTAAACTACATTTATCGTGAACATTTTACTATTGATAAAGTTTGAAGGACTCTAACAACCCTTGTTAGTTCTTGCTTGACAGACAAAAATGTCTAACTTATGGGTATGAGATAATAAAAGATTCATACCTTACATGACATAACAAAAGTAATAGAGATGAGCCAATACAACATGTTTTCAGGAACAAAACAGTAGCATTAAATCCATGTTAAAACTTAACATTACAAAGCTGATTTTCAAATAGATCCCCTAAGAAAGCATATTTTACATTGCTTTCAGAAACTGAAAAGGACTTAAACTAAAGAAGAGTGCAGATGTATCTCCTCTTGTGTTGACTGGTAGTCAGAAAGAAATACTTGACAATCATGAATAATGCAGAACTTTGAAAACTAGCCCTACTACAGAAAAGGAGAATTCATATTTGTGATATCCATTTGATCAATTCATTCAAGAATGAGAAGCAAATGAGTACTGCTTGATCAAAAACAATTCATAATACAAAACTGACAAGCATCAAGACAGTATGAAGATGAGAAAGTTTGCACCTCAGTTTCAGATGCTATTGCAATATGCGTAGTATCAAAATGGATAAATTCAGGTAAATCCCAAAAAGGGACATCGCATATGGAAAATCAAATTATTGAACTATTATTTCTTGAGCTTTTCAAGCAACCAGCCGAAGAGCATAAAACCCCTGTGAAGCAAGAGTGAAGGTAGGATGAAAACACTCCTTCACTGGCAATCCTACATCTGGGATTGCATTGTGCTAATCAGGACTCTGGTGTTTACAGCATAGAAACGAGACTCGGACTCGGCAAGGCTGACCTTCGGGACTCAGTGAAAAATAGGCAAGATTCGGTAGGACTCGGCAAAAAAACAGTTTCTAGTGAGTCTCACCTGAAGCAAGTTCCTGGAGAATCCCGAGCCCTTGAACTTGACCAGGGTCACTCGGCACAGGACTCGAGAAGGTCTCAGAGAGTCTTGGAGAGTCCTGGAACTATGGTTTACAGGTCTATCAAGCAAGTTAGTGAATCATTGTACTAGTCTGGGTTGTGGAGGAACTCAAATCCAATCTGCAGAAAACACCACACAGCTTCTTCCAGATAATATACCAATCCATCTTAGGGGTAACAAAGCAGCACTGCAACCAAAGCTGCACATAGCCAAGGAAGATATAAGCTGAAATCTCAACAGGAAGGTAAGTCACAGCAGCTGCCTACAGAAGTCAATATTCAAGAGAATTACGACAGACATCCAAGAGTCCTGGATCTACAGCAACAATTAGGAGGTGAATACCTATAGTGCCCATCGGCAGTCGGATACCTACAACACCTATCAGAAATTGGAAATCTGGAAAACAAGACATTTCAAAGCCAGATCTTATATGAATCACCAGTCATAAAATCAGGAATCGTCCTGGAGACAAATCGCTGTGTAAAGATTCGGAGAAGGGGCAGTAAGTATGCGAAAATCTGAGGGTTACACGCTTCAGATCACAAGGCAGAATTGAGGAGATCAAATTTCAAGGATTTAAGGGAGAAGATTCCATTGACATCCAGTGAAGATAACATAAAATCCAGTTGCCTACACCAACAGACTAGGACTACTGCCACATCTTTCCATTTGGAAAAGCAAGGAATTGTGAGGGGTGATTCTCCGTCATATCTAACATATGCAATTGCCTCGCAATAGCACTTGTTTGTAAAATTTGCATTAGAAGTATATCTCCAGTTTATCTCAGATAACTAAAACAGTTGTTTTTTAAAATTGTAAGTTTTGCTGTGTATCCTTGCTACTGTAATTTCTCGTAGGATTACCTAAAATTCTGAGCAAGTAAAGCGCCCCTGTTAGTGAGCTAATTGTTTATGGTGTAAGGGTTTAATTTGAGTTTGTTAAATCAGATTTTCTTTCAAACCTAAAATCATTACATGAAATATCTATCTTTTTAACGATGTAAAAAACATTTAAAATAATAATATAATAAACGTTCTCCAAAACGTTGCCATTATAAGCAACCATACCAAATAGTATGGGTGTTTCATATGAACTGCTATAGTAACCAGTTGTGATGATCTAATTCACTCTCATCACACTCAAAAAGCCATGTGCTTGTACAGTATCAATTTTTTGTTGTGTTTGTCTGTGCCACCACATGAATATTGTATATTGTATGAAACAAACAAAAAAAATCTTATGTTGATAGATTAGTCAGATTTGTATTTCCCCACAATACTCTGTCTTCTCGACTAGATTGATCCCTTTAAATTAACCTCATAATCAAGCACAAAAACTGCTAGCATTCAAAAGACAGGAAGATTAAAAAGCAAATTTCCACGATGGCACTCTTTATGAGAATCAAATGCTAAACTATAGCATTAACATTGCATGATTGTTAACCATTCTTGTAAAGAAAACACATCTTTGGGGAGCTCCTCTAGCTAAGCATTTGCTACCATACTACTTGTATTAGAGAAAATACAGCTTCACTTGGCTTCAGAAACATTATTGCAAACAAAATGATACTAGAAAAGCATCATCCTGACATAAAAGTTCAGGTTTCCTATCAAATATATACAAAACAAGTCATCACATCCACCCATTGGTAGTATTAGTCTGTCTAACCAATTGCCAACTCTAATCTACTATGGTAAATGCCATGGCATTGCCCTTGATCTTCTTAAGCTTATCTATTGGATCTTGTAAACATACTCTGACCCTGACTGGACCCTGAATGGGTGCTCAAATACTGAAGGTATGCAGGTGTAGACGCCCAAAAATATTAATTTAATTAATATTCCCCTTTTATTCATCTAAATATTTAATTTAATCAATTAAATAGTTTCATCCTTGGTATTTACATACAACATAAAAACTATCCTAATGTATTCTATTTAAATACATTACCTCAAAATTCCCCTTTTAATATATTTATATTTATTAAATCCTCATATTCCTAATTCCTCTAAACTAAGATTAATTCAAATCTAATTTGAATAATTAAGCTAAAGCCTAGCCTACAGACCTATTAATCCAATCTAGAAGCCTACCCTACGCCTACTCTACGCATACCCTACCCTACCTATTCCTCCTATAAAACCTACTCCCCCACTTAAGCACACACTAATCACACTTAAGGTGTGATTCCTAACCCTTTTAGCACTAATGGAGTGCTCACACATGTGTGAGCAACTCCTCCCAAGATAGCCACCCAACTCTCTTAAATGCTCTTACAACCTTGTCTCCCACTCCTTTCTCCAAGGTTGCTTACACATGTGTGAGCAACCTTGAGCCTCACAGCCTCACAAAGCACTTAATGCTCAATGTGACTCCTCTTCTAAGCCTATGTGTCTCCTATGTGGCTCTTATGTGGATGCCACATAAGTGCCACCTCATCTAGGCCTCTTCCCTCCCTCCAAAAATCTATAAATAGAGGCCTTCTCCTCTTGCATTTCATCTCTCAATTGTGCATTGTTATTATGCTAGAATTGCTTTAGAGTTTCATTGTTAGTTTCATGCTTTTGTGCTTAAATCACTTAGAAATCACATGCTAGGTTAATCTTGGTTAATGAATCATAATTTCTATCTTGCATTTGCATATCATTTTCATAGTTTAGATCATCTTTGAGAAGGATTTGAGACTAGTTCTTCATACTAGCTCTTGAATCTCTTCTTTTCTTCCAATCTTGCATTCACATTTGCATTGTAGTGGGGATCCTCCATCATTTGTGTTTGAGAGAGCACATCCACACTCCATCTTTTGAGCAAATCTAATAAGTCTTTTGTAGGGTGACTTATTATAGCTCAATCCGATGTTATTTGGTTTTCTTAGTTGATTGCTTGCTTATTTATGCTTTTGAATCTTATTTTGTGCTAACCCACTAATGTTTGCATGTTTGAGCTTGCTCCCAACACATTGAAAAATTCCTCATACACAGCAGGTTTACCATGCAACTGATGGTTTACAATCACCCCATATATCTTAAGATCTCTATAAGGGTATGCCATTGACAATGGTACAAAATCTATTTGATAAATTGATTTCATTATTACCTGTATGTTCAGTCAAAGTAGTTTTGCTATTAAATTATAAGATATCAAACCACTAAATTCATTTCTCATAAAATATATGCATATATCTCTTTGATGAAATATAAGTAAATATTCCATACATGTATTATTATACTTCATATATAGATTAAACCATCTCAAGGGAAAGGGTATACCAAGAGATTGGAAACAATTATAAACAATAATTATTTTACTAAATTACTAATATGTATAGATAGAACCAACTCATGGGTAAAAATGTACCAAAAGATTGAAAAAGATAGTTATTCTTATACTTGCATTATTGATACACATAGAACAAACTCAGAATAAGGGGTACTCAAAAATTGGAGAACACCGAAAAATGATTACACTCGTATTAACGATCATACAATTGAACACTTTGGCCGCAGTGATACTATAGATTTAAGCATCATAAATTTTCTGTACCCACAAGTTTCATGGTAGTCCAAACCCGAGTTAGCTAAAGGGTATGTAGGGATTGCATGTGACAAGTATGTAAATATTCATATTTATACATATTCTTGAATTTGGTTCTACTGCAAATATCCCCATCTATCATCCTCTTTGAAGAGTCTAGCCACTTCTAATGGGAAGAGCATACTAGCATAAATCGTTTAGGGAAAAAATCGGCAAACCAAAAGAGTAGGATTTTTTGATAAATCGGGAAAAAATTGGATTTACAAAAAAAGATAATAACTTAAAGAAAAACAGTAAAAATTTAAAAACAATTAAATTAAAGGGCATTTCCACATCATAGATGTATTGAGAGAAAATAAAATATAGAGTTACACCAATAGATAGTAGAGAATAGATTTTCATCATTTATATACTTATCGTTGATTATATTGCACAAAACATATCACAATAGCATAAAAGATAACTAGATGGAGACAATTGTCAAAATGTCAATTACAACATAGTTTGTGACTTTGTACAAAGTCAACCTATAAAATAAGTACAAAGTTGCAAAAACTCAAAAGTAGCCAATAGCATGCTAGGGGGTAGGAGGCCCCGCTGATGCTTCTCCTCGGAAAGTCCCTGACCTAACTCCTTCAACAATACTTACAAAACATTGGACTCTTCCATCATTTCAAGATCTTCAAGCTCAACAACATAATCATCATCATCATCACTTTGAGGCACAGCAATCCACTCAGACTCTGGATCTATCTCGTCAAGGTCAATTGGGGAGTCATCCTCAATACTTCCTATTTTTTTCCATGTATAAATTAGTATTTGCCTACAAGTGAAAAACTCAATAAATACAACTTCAATGGAGTGCAAGTTACTAAAACTCCTACCTTGAGCTTTCTTCAACTTCAAGCGAAGGTTGTGGTAAACAAACACCAAGTCATTCATCTGTTTTTGCGTTAGACGGTTGCGTTTCTTGGAATGTATGTGTTCAAAAACACTCCAATTATGCTCACAAGCGGATGAGCTGCATGGCTGCGTAAAAATGTGTATCGCCATCCACCTAAGATTTTTGCATTCGTGACCGAAACATTCCCACCCTTCAGCTGAAAAAACACATTATGGGCAAATGATATCATGTAAGAATAACTTCAAATCTTAACAAATCTCTCAATCATGTCAACAAAATAAATGGACTGTCAAAAGTTTATAGAGTATACCTGGTTGGAAGGTCGTCCTGCCTTCCTCGGCAACCCTAGATGAGAGAAAACTCATTGCCTTCTTATACATTTGCAGCTTTGACATAGCGGCTTTCAATTTCTATGTGCTTTGAAACATTTTTCCATGCACCTGAACAAGCCTTGTGTGATCTCAGCATCAATCTCTGTGAAAATTGTGGTGTAGAAAAATGACGGATTGAGAAAGTATCTTGCAGCATGAAGAGGAGAGTGCACATCCCATCTCCTATCAATTATGTCCCATTATGGCTGATACCTCGTCCTGTCATTTTCCAACCTACCCTTCATCACTTCCTTGGCCCTATCCATGGCCTCATACAAATATCCCATTGGTGATTTATCCCCGTCCACTAGTCTCAAGACTTTTACTAGAGGCTCTGAGAATTGTACGACCTATTCAATTGCTTCCCAAAAATTGATAGAATATATGTAGTCTTCCACTCTTATGCCATTTGTTTGACTTGAGAAGCCTAAGTCCATCCACTTCGTTGAAACAAACATGTGTCTCAAGTTCATTTTTTGTTGAACTAGAGTCTGTAGTCCAAGGAAGTGTGTTGCAAACCTTGTCACCCCTGGTTGAATCAGCTGAAGCTCCTTGCCCCCAGTGAATTGGTGCATCATACTCAAAACCCTTGTGTGATTGTAGATATATCTGGTAACCGTGCGAGCCTTTTGCAATGCCTCCTTAACCCATTTTTTCCAATGTCCTCTAGGGTTAGATCAAGGCAATGTGTTGCACATGGGGTAAAAAACATGGAGGGGTATTTGTCTGTCAACAGTTTCCCAGCAGCAACACAAGCAGCAGCATTGTCTGTAATAAATTGAACCACATTGTGTGGCCCCGTATCCATGACTACTGAGTCATACATCTCGAACAATGCAGTTGCAGATTTCATTATATGTGATGCATCCACAAATTTTAGAAATATAGTGCCTATATCAGAAGAGACAAGGAAGTTGATTAGGGATCGCTTCCTTCTATCAGTCCATCCATCTCACATAATGGTGCACCCACTACTAGCCCACACTAATCGATGCTCATCAACAACATGCTCAACATCTTTTACTGCATCATTGAGCATACCAACCATCATTGTCTGAGAGACGGGGCTTTAAACCCAGGCCCTACAACTGCAACACCATTCATCATAGCTTGCCAATATGGAGATCTGCAAGAATTGAATGCCAAAGTAGAGAAATAAGAATCTGAAATCCTCTTCATTGCATGTTCATGGACAATTTTCCTCCACCCCGTACTCTCCAAAGTGGTTTGCGATCCTGGCGTAGTACGAGGTGCAAATAAATTGTTGATGTTCCCCCCACCTATGTTTGGGCCATGTGTTGTAGTAGGTGTTCTCCCAATACCCTCAGATTCCCTAAAACCCTCCCATCTACCATCTTCCTCATTTGATTGATTCCTCCTAACACTTGTAGCACTAGAACCAATTTCAAACCCAGTTCTTGCCTTTTTTGCCTTCTTCTCAGGAATTTCATCAAGAGCTTTTTTGGCTTGGTATGCAACATTTGCAAGGCATTTCAGACATATTGTAGTGTTATTTCCCAGTTCTTTTGACAAATGTCATTTAAAGCGGTAAATTCCACCACTAACTACGTTTAGACATCAATTGCATTTAACCTTTGGTGGACTACCGACAATCGGTGCGCAATGTGTCCATGCAAAGTCTTTCTCACGCGGCATTGTGATTGAGAATCTGCACAAGCATTTTGAATACATATACTATTTATTTATTTATTTGTAGAATATGCATAACACAACATACATAATACATATACAGAAAATTCAGTTTGCAATTCATTGTACTTGTCTGATTTTTAGATAATTGCCACTACTAACTGTTTTGTCTCCATTAATAGAAGGAATTCAAGGTCAAAATCTGAGTGTTTCATTTCTTTTCCTCCTGGGATTCTATCCCATTTATACCGGTCAGTTAATTGTAATTAGGTAGTGCAGTGACTGCAGTCCATTGTTTTTCATTATGTGCACAAATCAGCCAACAACTGGAGTGTATGAGCGAGGTTTAGTCAGCTATTGGCCTTGCAGTCTATGCATCTGTGTAGTTGCTAAAAGGTTTGGCATCAAATAGGACGGTCTTCACGATTTGGCATTGATGTTTTATTCAAATTCGAATAAGGAATCACAATCACTACAAAACTGATAATAACAAAAGCTTGTTGATCCAGTAAAAGAAAACTGGGATTTTAGCTTGATGACATAATCTCTACTTGAGACTGAATTACTAAGTTAGTATTGAGGAGTCTTGAATTCTTTTGAAGGGGCTGACTGTTGCCTATTTAATTCTGCCTTTCAATTTGGAAGTTCAAAGAAAATCATAAATTTTCTTTAACAAAAAATTGCGGATGCCAGAGCTGAGCATTAGGTGTTGTGGTTTTTGGCTTACGGAATGTTCACAAATTACCAGGCTTTAGCAGTTGTAGACATCTTTATTTCAAACTAAGCACGATCCTTTCTGTTTCTCTCTTTCATTGTGTCTCTCACTGCAGCAACAATATAGAATTGCTTCCTGCTATTATCCACTGCTTCTACAATCCCATGGGGATTTTTATTATTATTGTTCTTAGCCGCTGTTTTTCAGCTTAGTACTAACTTCTTAACAACTACTGCTTTCCAATAGTGACTTGTACCAAACAAAAAAAAATTACTGTGTATATCAAAAAGCTCTATGTACATTGTAAGTGCAAAGACATGATTGAAAATATGAAAGAAAATATTATGTAATAAATATATTATGGACTGTATTCTTAACAAAATATTGCGCAGCTGCAAAATGAGTAGTGAAAGCTTTTTAACAAATCATCAATACTAATTGCACCTGTTGCAATTTGTTAAGAACTATGATATACAGTCCATAATACATTTATGATTTGAGTTTTCATTCATATTTTCAATCCTTTCTTTGCAGTTTACATAGAACTATTTGACATCCGTATAAGTTTGGTTTCATATTTTCAATCATTTCTTTGCATTGTTTATGTAGAGCTTTTTGATATACGCAGTAGTGTCTTTTGTCTGGTACCTTGTCACTGTTGGAGAGAACTAATTTTGCTCTTTGCGAACCTCATAGAATAATGCTAGATCTTATGCTTTACTGTTTGCCTAAGTTTTTATGGCCTTCAGTTAGTCTCTCGTTAATAAATCCTAATTCTGTGGAAAATTTGAATTAATGGCGTTCATAGATCACATCAATGTTTTGTGTTCGGAGCTTTCAAGATTTATTTATTACTGATTTATTTATCTTGAAATCTCCGAACACAAAACATTGATGTGATCTACAAACGCCATTAATTCTCGAATATGCAATTTGTTACTGAGCATTAGTAATGAATCTTTCCTATGTCATTTATGATTCCATTTGTTGCTTCCTTGATATTTCCATCAACATTTCAAATTGCGTCCATTAGAGGAATATATTCTGGTGTAGTATGTTTTTTTGACCAAATTCATCTACCCATTTTTTTTATCATTCTGACAGAATGCAAGAATACAAACTCAAAGCTTTATCAACAGAAGGCTGGCCGGCACCAAATGTTTACATTTTCAATTGTGATATTTTCTTATACTTGAATTCGTTTAATAGTTTTTATTGAGGCGTGTCTCCTTTTGTTTGCATCAATATTTCGTTTTGTGTATGAACCTCCATCAAAGCAAATTTTCTTAAACACACAAATTCTTTAACAAATAAAGTGAATATTACACAAGCAAATTGGAGAAGACTTTACAAAATAAGACTTTCATAGATTTGAACATTCATTCAGTGTAAATACCTACCAGACAAAGCACCAGATGATGGCTCAGAGTCGAAATGGTGATGGCGAGCCTCGGACTCCACACACGACACCAGCCTCTCACACAACTCCAGACGATGCTCACATGACACCAGCGTCTCAACACCAGACTTGCTCTGCTCCAGACGGCACCAGACGCGGCCATTAAATAGGAAAAAATGCAAATTTCCACGCCGTTTTAGGTATTTTCGCTTCCTTTAGGGTTTTTTGCGGCTGCCAGATTAATCGCGCTGGCTGATTAGCGCGATTTTTAGAGATTAATCGGGAAAAAATCGTTAGAAAAACGTTGACCACGAGTCAACAATTTTAAGCCGATTTACTGCGGAAAAATCGCCACATCAGGCGATTCGCAATTATTGCTACTATGGGGAAGATGAACGGGGGACCACCTAGTCTATGATTGGAGCTAAAGTGCTCAGATGATGCTCTCCCTCCTATAGTTGGACAACCATATTGCTTGCACTTGGACGAGATGACTACGACTGATGATTAGTGACTGATGGTTAACCCATTTGTAATAAAAAAGTTAGAATTTCTATATTGATGTATCTTGGCAGATTGGTAGGACAGTAGTCCTAATCCAGATTATATCTTATTTACAAAATTAAATTATGGTAATCTATGAAATGCAGTAACATTGGCATCTTTAATCTGAAATGAGAATCTGTATGTTTATTGATTTATATTTTAAAAATAAACGAATTCGCATAAAAAAAGTTATGGCATTTCTGTGTTATTAGATTACAGACCAAATTTAAATGTCTGCTACTTCTGACAGGCAGCTACATGAATTACAGTTTCCTGTTAGGAATCGATGTCCCCATTCACATAGCATTAATCATGGGATTTGAAGAATACAGCACTTAGCTTCTTTTTGTGCCTTACAAAAGGTGCAGAAACTTGTGTATGAGAGGTGGTGAGGGATAATTTAGAATTGCGGTAATTACAAAGGCTGAACAACATTTTGTTTTAAGCCTGTAACAGCAGGCAGTGACTGGCAAATTCTATTTTACTTGTGTATTTTAACAGGAGCTGGCTACATGCCTGTAACCTGGTATTTAGAATTAAATTCCAAACTTATAGTAAGGATACTTTACAAAATGATATTAATTCATGATTTATTTGCTGCTGTTGTGGACGAGCTGGATGCATATGGCTGTTGGGATTGACTGCCCCTCTAAGGATACCTGATCCTCGACTGCAATCATTTAATGAATGAGCAGTGCATAAATGGTCAGATATATTGACTGATGGAAGAACATAGTTAGTTTCCAACCTGCACAATTGAGGCAGGAAACTATTCATCGAATGCATGATAAAAATGCTCTAGTCAGAAGCTAGAATATACAATAAAGACTAAAGAGTCTTGTAAAATTCTACAATGCACACACAGATGGAAATGTATATATACAAATCTTTGTTAATGAGGAGAGTGCACAAAAGGGCAGAAGGGAGGCATATAATCATGTCCACCATCACCGGCTCTTACCTTCTTCAATAAGAAATTGGAAGTCATCATTTTGTAGCTTAAAACCTACTTTCTTTTGGTAGCACCAACTTTGTCCTCTGCCACCTTTCTCAGGATTTCATGAGCCGTATTGAAGACACCAGATGTTGGTTTGTTGCAAACAAAACAATTTTTGTTCCTCGCATGATGCTGCTTCATACAAAATAAATTTGTGGTCAGCTCTCAGATAAAGACAAAAAGTAGGAAAACAAAACTCTACAATAGCAACTAGATAACAAAGCAACATAGCCACCAAGAGACATGGGATAGTGATAGAACAACAGGGATATTATTTTGATAATAGGGTACGAAACAATATTAATGAGAAGAAGGGAAGGTTACATATAAGTATTGTCAATAGAAAACATAGGCACAAATATGGAACAGGGTCATATGTAAACCCATATTTCCTTATGACTTGTATTCTATAGTCTCACTTGATTAGATTTGGCATTTCCAACAATATTGCCAATATTTCTTAGTCAATCATAGAGGCAAAATTCATCAAGCTTAGGATTTTCTCAAACTTTATAAGATCTCTTAGTCAGTCATATAGCCAACATCTTCAAGCAGTCTTTTGTCAAAGCATAGTTTGTCCAGCTAGGGATTTGCTCCAACCTTGAGAAACTGTATTTAAAATGGAATAGCAAGTAAAAGCCTCTTTCTGTGAAGATTCAGCCCATCAATGTCAACTTCCTTTGGCTCTCCAAATTGTGTTTTAGGGTAAAAATTATAATGCAAAACCCTTTTTCCTGGGCACATTAAGTTTCAATATTGTTGTATACCTTTTAGCAACATGTACAAAGAAGTGGGCCTTTATGTCATGTCCCCACAAAAATAAGAAATAATCATTTAATTTCAGGCAATAATAATAAAAATAAAGAAAAACTGTTCAAGACAGCAATTTCCTAAATAAAGATAATTAGAATGTAGTTAAGGCTCAAGAGTTGTGACTCTTTCAGAAGGGCAAAATAATAAGGCATGACTCCTCCCTCATATGGGAAGATATAAAAGGGACAAGGATTCATTTGAAATGTGCATCCAAGAAGGATCAACATGGAATGGAATTGGAAACTTATCCCTTCTTTTAATCCACAAGGATCAATAATTAAAAAGAGAGAATAAGGCATTCAATCAATCAGAATAAGAGACAGATATCTGAATATAAGCAGCGGATCAGCCTGCTATAAGGCAAACAGCAGACTTATATACTGATATGATGCATAATGATTTGGCTGACTATGATTGCTCTCTCATTTGTTAGGAAGTAGAATATTTCACATTGCTACTGTTATATATATATATATATATAGGAGATATTAGTATACTCTAGCCATTCCTTAATCACTCACTATAACCCCTTAAGAGGATAGGTTGGTGTTGTGTAGGGAGAGGGGGAATAAATCCTCACAAGGTATGGGATATGGACGGGGTCTTGAAGCCTTGAGGTAGCCCACTTGTAGATTGGTAACCAAGTGCCCTATGACAAGAAAATCCCCATCCTCCTTAGGGTTGATGTTTAGGAGAGAAGTAAGGAAATGGGGCTTAAGTTTGTTAACTGTCAAATGTATTATGAAGCATTAATTGTTTCTTAATTTAATCTGATTTAAATGCATAATGATGTTTGTTAACAATTGGGAATTGGCAGCCTCCTGGTAGGGAGCATTACAGAGTCTAAGTAAACTGCCATTTCCAAGCACAATCCAAACCCTAGTTGAGAATTTTAGGGTAAATGAAGTAAACTCCCAATAGAGGACATTACACTTTATGAGACAGCTTATTCTCATCTCATATATTCCAAGGGTAAGTGTATAAATAAGAGGCTATCGCTCCCACCTAACATTTTATTCTATTTGTGAATCCATTTATTATATTTATTTTGGTGTTTCTTAGTACTGCCACATATGTATGTTGTTTCTTTGCTTGATGAATAATCTCACAAGATGGATCAGTCAAGGTTTAACCTTTTCTTCTTTAGCCATTTCTGGGGAAGAAAAGAAACCAAACTAGCTTTCTTTAAGCAATATTTTTTTGGTTTGAGATTAGCTTATCTTTTCTTTGTGCAATAATAGTTATTTGATTTGATTTAAAAAGTTACCAGTTCTCCTTCTACTGATTCTTTTCTGACTTTGCTAATCTGAGCTCTTTGGGTGCATGAACAAAAAACCAATAGAATACTGTTCATTTCTGAGCATAACCCTATAGTTTCGATGAGAAAGCATTTACTGAATCTAAGATGGAACTTCACTCCTTGTAGGTGAGACCAACATACTTTGAAATAGATCCTTGATGTTGAGTACTATAAATGGTGGAAAAAACAAACGGGGATATTTTTTTTCTAAAAGACAATTGATAAAATTGTTACCACAAATCAGGAATAAATAAAGATAGCAGATGCATGTTATGTTTCAATGTGAATGTACATACCTTCAAGGCACAATGCTCACAGAAGTAATGCTTGCACCTAGTAACAACAGGGTCCTGAAATGGCTCCCTGCATATAAAGCAAGCAAATGGCAAAGAATCCTCATCTTCATCATTGCTTTCCGCATCCTCATCTTCCCCCTCAGCCACTCTCTGCGCCAATTTTGCCTTCCGCTTCTTCTCAGCTTCATCCCATTCTCTCTCCATCTGCCAACCAGACTTATAATCCCCTCTATCATGCATAAACTTACACGAATCCCCATATCCGCAGTAGCCCGTTTCCTTGTAATCTTTACAAATATCGGGTTGATAATCAAACCTAACAGAAGTCCTAATATTAGCAGAAGCCCTGAGAGGCCCGTGTGCACCCCCAGCCTTCTCCCCTGCAATAGTCTGCTCCCTTCTAAATCCTGCTTTAAAATCAGTGTATGCATTAATGCCCTTGTAAAGTTTTTCATCTCCAGCAGTTTTGCCCTTGAGAGACTCTTCTGCTTGCTTCAAAACTCTTTCTCTAATCGCTCTAGCATCTTTGGAGAACTCTGTCTCTGTATCCAGAGTTGCAGTCGCCCTGCTGTCATTTTGAACCTGAATTTCCTTTGAGGATTCGTAAAAAAATGTGGCAGGCATTTCAGAGTCCTCGTTATCATCGTGACCAGATTTTTTAGATGAATTAGCAGATGAAAATGTCAACTTATTGTCAGGTTTCTTTAAAAGTTTCGCCTTTGGAAGAACAGCGGGACCTTCATCTTCTTCCTCTTCTGCTTCACGTTTCCTTATATTTTTGTTGCGTGAGGGTTTTTTGAAAAAAGTACATGCTGAAGATACAACACAGTTTCATTTATCATGAAGAGGATGTGAAAACAATTATAATTTAAAAGACAAAGAAACTATGAGATAACACTTACTTGCAGATTTTTTTTCTTCATCATTGTCCGCCATTGCCAATCAAATCCAACTGTACCACAAAACTTTCAACTGCTTTGAGCGACACCCTATTTAGAAACATACAAAGAATATCTTGGGTATTAGAGCAAACTCAGCAAAGCATTGGATGTTATCATTTTCTTTTGACAAGTAAAAAATGAAGCTATACTACAGTTAGAAGAAAATAAATATATCCACAAAGTCGCACTCCAGAAGGTAAGTATAACTCAACCCAACTAAACAAACTAGTTATATAAGCTTGACCTATGGTCTTAACAACATATAATAAATGCATACCTACAGTTCATTATGACAATTCAATTTATAAGACAGGATACACAACCTGTAAATAATAGTGATTTTTTCATAGTAAAGTATGCTAAGGCATGTCGAGAGACTTGAAGTATGAAGTTCATCCCAGTGAAGAATTTTGTCGCTATAGGGTCACTTATGTACACTATGAAAGGGACTTCTTTGCTAATTTTTTCAGAGTCTAGATCTGATCCAATGTTGCTATACAACACATATCTCTAGTCATTATTATTGTTTGCCTTAACCAAATTTTCCTCTGCACTGCTTGTTGCTGGAGGACCTTCAATGTAAGTCTTTTTCCAAATAATTAGAATTAATATTGAGATCCTTCAATATCAGGCTCATAATATATTAGATATTCTTTATCATGGCTTGAATCAAAAGAATGCCTTTGAATTGTGCTCTATTTAGTTGCCATAATTTGAACTATTGAATCCTTCATTGTTTCAAATCCACAACACAATATTCCAACAGAAAGAGCATAAGACAGTAAAATATTTGTAATAACTTGTATTTTTTCATTTCTTGCTGTCATTGAGTCTAAAACTGTAATTGAAGTATCCACAAAAACAACCATTGGCATAAAAATTTAAAAAAAACTTAACATAGAAGCATATTTTCATAATAATTTGTCCACGATCATTCAAAAGGAAAAGTGAATCTCTGTGGGGTGTGTAAGGTTTGAGAAATCCTAGTTTAATATAACGTTTTATTACTTCAATTAGATTATCTCTGTGCATTTTGACACACGAATCACAATTCATTTTCAAATATGGCAGGGTGATAACAATCACATTCACTGACAGATGTCACATCTGTTTCACATTCAAGATGTTCGATATTATATCAGAACATAAAAGACAATTTATCATACTTTGTTATCTTGCAAAATGCCTTTAAAAATCCATTTCCACCTTGTAAGGAAAAACATAAACAATCTCTTCCATCACACATACCAACAAGATCCTACGGATTCAAAACTAATGCTTCATGATATATCAAATTGCTCCTCTAGCAAATCTTTTACATCAGATCAAGTGTGACAGAAACATTTGAGAAGGTCTTTGAAAATATAATGGTCTAATTGCGATCCCGCAGTAAAAAAAAGGCAAAGAGAAAACTTACATATTTCTAATTAAAATTATCTGATTATGTGTGCAGCAGCAGTAGTGTGTGTTTATCAGACGATATGAAGAGTAATTTTAGGACTAAAAATAGTTTAATCAACAGACTGATGCTGTTCTTATCTACCTAAATATTTGACTTCATTTAATATAGATTTTTATTCTTATTTCAAAATGTGTAGTTAACAAGAGTTGTTGCTCATAAAACAACTCTCAACAGGGGCTGGTCAGTGTTGGGCGCATTACACTACATACAAACAATTAACTCTGAAATACAACTACATGTTCCCGTGGAGACCTAGCATGGGTATCAAGATTCTGGGTTGGTCCCTTCACAACCAAATATTTATCCTTCGGTGAACTAATGGTGAAGCTGTGGAATCCCAGTGGTCTAAGCGATGAGGACTCCACAGTTGAAGACATGAATATTTATTATCTTCCCCATTTTTAGAAATTCCTTACAGCAGTCAGAAAATTTCATAAGGTCCAAAGCCAGAGAATGGCATATGTGAATAATAGTTGTTTGTGTAAACCCTAACCCCAAACTTCAAATTTATGGTTCGAATCTAGAAAAGTAACATAGAAAAACACAGGCAAAATGCAGATTGACATTTAAGAGAATGCTATCAAATGGCGGATGCCCGCAGTAAGGTCCAAAAACAACACAAAATAAACATTGAGCTCGAACCATGGAAAATTTTGCAGCATTTACTTTTAATGGAAGATGTCACGATAATTTACCTTGAATATTGGTATTCAAAAATGCTGTCTGACTTGAACCCCCGTCTCACCCTCGAGTCGTCGAAGTAGACACAGTGGCAGAATTCATGGCAGACGTGCTACAGAAGCTCGCCGTGGTGGACGGCTGTTGCAATACTAGCAGAGCAGAAGTTCCCTTGGGAGGGAGAAATTAGGAATAACTCTTTGAGCGATAATCATTTACGGTTAGATCTATAGATTATTAATGGTATATAGTTTAACAAGGACGCATAGCGTCTAGTTTTTTGTGCACTGTTATGAATCTAATAATATATTATATCAATATAATATATAAAAAATTATATTAATATTATACTATTAAGTTAATATTAATATATAATATAATTAATCAATTGCAATAAACATATTATAAACAATAGTAGCAAAAAAACAATAATAGAATATTCAAAATATATTAGAACTATACAAATGTAAAAAGTTGTTAAAAAATAAAATGTTATGATTGGACAACTAAAATAAAAATATCTCTTACAAAAAGGCAAAAGCCTCACATACTACTGTAGTCACATTCAACAAATAAAATTAAAGATAAATAATTCCTATTACAATATAGAAAATTCAAAATATATTAAAACTATACCAATACAAAAAGTTGTTGAAAAATACAATGATGTGATTGGACAACTAATACAAACAGTAGCATTACAATGAATGCTATAATATCCTGCCTACGGCAGGAACTAATAATAGTCATTGGACTAAAATATTTAGCAACAAGTGCCATGTAGTGGCTTAGTACTTGCCTTTTAGTTAATTATAGTTTTAATTTTGTATTATATAATACTATATATAGTAAATATTTTAGAATGTGTAATAGTTATAAATATAATATTTTTAAATGGAAAAATATAGTTTAATCCAAAAATTTAATTTGAAATAATCATAATCTAAAATTTTAATTTGAAATAGTACACTAGGATCATCACAAAAGTTTTTTAAAAAAATAATTTTTTTAACACGCTATGCATAAATGTCCCTCAAAAATTGAAAATTTGGAGAGACATAGTGTTTGCTGAAAATCCGTGTATAAGACCCCAAGTTTTTTAGCCAATGAGATAGCTCTAAATTAATTTTCTTAATTTATAAATGTAAGAAATATGCATCTTTACTATAGAAAGTATTATTTGTATAATAAAGTTTAAAAATAATTGATTTTGATTGGTAGAAATAAGAATTTTTAATCACTAGTTAGCAAAAACTCATTGCAGTAGTATATGCCTAACTGCAAGTACTAATAAGACATAGTTGATGATATTAAAAAAATAGGGTGAATTTAAATAAATTTAAGATTTATTTCATCTAGTCCAAGATAATAGCTAAAATGATACATCATTTTTAATTCTAATAAGATTTTAAAAAT
>MU224743.1:1451102-1470163 GCA_018584345.1 Thuja plicata
CTATGGATGCATTCAACCCTCTAACAAAGCGGTTGACCTTAATCTTCTCATCTCTCATATAGTCAACATAGGGTAGAAGTTCCAAGAACTTGCACTCATACTGTGTGACAGTGAGCCCTCTCTGCTGAAGGTCATGAAACTCATCAATCCGTCGCTGCCTATAGTGCTTAGATAGGTAACGATCCCTGAATCTCTCTAAAAAGGTGTCCCAAGTGAGGGTATCCATAGATAGATTACCCTTTAACTCTTTTGTCCTCCACCAAATAGCTGTCGATCCTCTCAACAAGTGGACAGCAAAGCGTGCCCTCGTATTGCTCCCATAAGGGGGCAATCCAAAACATCTCTCGAGGCTCAAAAGGAAAGCTTCATCCTCACTCCCACCTGTGGCTCCTGAAAAAGGTGGTGGGTTAAGGCGTATAAGTTCCCTGATGTGATCCCCTGTGTCACGGGGTACTCTCTCAACTGCTGGAATAACTACCTCTGGAGGTGGCATATGTACTGACTCACCTTTGCTAGTTTCTTACAACGATGGAGACATATTGCAAATTGAATGCCATGGAAAATACCTGATAGTCACTTAATTGACATCTTCACAAATAACTTGATCTCTGAGATGTCCTTCCAAATTAAAATGGCTTCACCTGACGCCTTTGAATCCCTTGTCAAGAAGGGAAAAAACATTGAAGACGACCTTTTGCAAAAAGGTAGCATCAAACATTATGCTCCTTCCAACAATGATAAACCGAAATTATGGAGTAAAAACAAAGGAGTTGTCAATGATGGAGTGACTGATGCCAAACATGTTCAAAATGTTCAGGCATCCAACAATAATAATCAAAACAATTGCAATAACAATTAGAATCAAAATCAGAATCGCAACAACAATCAAAACAATCAAAATTAGAATAGTACCAAAACAACAATCATAATAACAATCAAAGCAACCATGCAACCAATCATATCTATTCCCTCGTAACAACAACAATGACAATAACAACAATTAGCATCGATGATAATTCACAGCATTAGCAGAACCCTTAGACGTGATCTTTAAACAACTTGCGAATCAAGGAATGATAATCTATCCAAACACTCAGCCTTTTGATGAGAATCAACCCAAACCCGCTTGGTGTAGAGACAATGAATATTGTGATTATCATCGCATCAAAGGACATGATACCAAGAAATGCATGAAGCTTAGACACTTTGTGCAAGATCGCATTGATGATGGAAAAAATGAAGTTGAAGGCCAGAATGCATCCTCATCAAATGCAAAACTTAAAGTCTACAATCAACCCTTCCCACCACACAATCAGAACAATTCATCCAATGCAATCTCATATGATTACTTTACCAATATTATCACAGGCAATGATCAAACATGTGGGAGTCTAGAAGAAAATGATATCTTTGGGTTTGATGCTCTTTGGGGACGCATCAAAGAATATGAAATGCATGTCAACACTATAATCCTCAAATTTTCTGATTGTAATGCTACCACACGCAAACCCAGAGTCATTGTCTAAGCTGCTGATAAACCTTCTACATCTGCAAATCCACCAGCTGCACCGTCTACCTCTGCTCGACCTGCCTCATGCTATGACCTATTAACTCAATTAGGAAAGACACCTACACAAATATCCATTCTATAACTCCTTTGTACCTCACCAATTCATAAAGAAATCCTTGAAGATGCTCTGAATGAATCTCATGTTCCTGAAAATATCAACGCTGCTCAATTCCAAGCCATGATCAGGAACTTAGCTACACAAGAGCATCTTGTTTTCACTGATAAAGACTTCTGTGGTCTTGACCTTCATCATAATAAATCCCTCCATATTGAATCCAAAATCCAATCCACTAAAATCAAACGAGTCCTTATAGATGGTGAATTTGGCCTAAATTTGTGCACATTGAAAATGATTCGTAACATCGGTCTTTTTGAGGACCTTCTAGATGTAGACAAGAGAATCACAATAAAGGCCTATGCTGATAGAGAATGAGAAAGCAAGGGTTTGATCACACTACCCTTACAAGTGGGCCCGACCTTAATTGAAACTATTTTCCACGTGCTGGATATGGATTTACCATACAATATCTTGCTGGGATGACCTTGGATACACACTATCAAAGGTGTACCCTCTACTTATCATCAATGCCTCAAGTTCCCACATCATGGTAGAGAAATCACAATTCTCAGAGATCCTGAGCCCTTTCAATACTGAAAGAGACTGGAAGGCAAACAATCCAACTACTGTCCATTGAATGAGTTTGGCCAACATTTCAATAAAGAAAAATTTGTTTCGGGAACTTCCTCCGCTCTAGAAAAGACATTAGAAACACAACCTGATCAATCCAAAGGAAAAGAAAAGGTCACTGAAGACAAAGCCTCTGGATCTGAAATAAAGACCACCTTTACAGATTAGGGCATGGGAGAATACAAATTTGAAAGTGCTCTATGCATCAGACAACTCCCTTTGTCCCCAAAATCCTATGGGAGATCATCACCATTACCTCCCTCTAAAGAGAAAGAGCTCATGCATTGCAAAACAACCACTTTTGAACATTGGGGGTCCTTATTAGATGAACACATGGAATACAATGTCCTTCATTAGCTCTACAATGATGAAGAAGAAAAACTTGTGACATTCCCTAAAGGAAAGTATATCAAGATTACCCCCATTATTGAAAGCATGAGGTATCATGGTACTGGTCTTGGTGCTAATGAAACTGGTAAGAAGAAAATTATAACATCAAATGGCTATCCTCGAGGGCATGGATTGGGTTCCATAGAAACTAAGATTAACTTTGCTAAGGACTGTTGTTTAGCTGCCTCAGATTTAGACACTGAAGAAGATTTCTTCGAAATCCCTTTCCAATATGTTGAAGATGACCTTGATGACCTTAACCGTGTCTTCACTATCACCCAAGCCGACCTTTCATCCCCTCATCTTCCCCTCACAAACCCTGAACTAATTGACTGGGATCAACAAGATTCACCACCAGCTTTGGACATTTGTGATTCAAATGAGGCAATTTTAGCTCTTTTTGGACTTAAGAATCTTTGAGAATACGAACATCAGATCCATTTCAGCGAGCAAGCCTACATCGATAGCTAGGTCAATTCTCTTAGTCGTAAAAATGACAATAAAAAAAAATAAAAAAATACATAAACATCCCCTGGTGAAAACCTCTCGCAAGCACCTTTGGATGAAGAAAAAGATAAAATAAAGGACGCATCCTCTAGTGAAAACCTTTCTGAGGTGCTAGAGGAGGGAGAAAATGACCTGTCATTCATATCATCAGAACCAGAAAAGTCCTCTATGATTATTGAAGACACTATCATGATCAATCTGGGCACAAAAGCAGATCCACACATCACTTACATTATAGTCTCTCGGTGATCAAGAAAAGAAAGAAATGATATCATTCCTTCAAAAACATAAAATTAACTTTGCTTGGACCTACAAGGACATGTCTAGGCTAGATATAGATCTTCTCATGCACCATATTATTATGGATCCCAATGTGAAACCTGTTAAACAAAAACTCCACAAGATGCATCCGCAAGTAGCATTGGTAGTCAAAGTAGAGCTTCAGAAGATGCTAGATGCTGAAGTAATCAGACTGATAGACTATCCTGAATGGGTCTCCAATATTGTACCAGTAGGAAAACCTATTGGGGGCATCCGCATTCACACTGACTTTAGAGACCTAAACCTTGCATGTCCTATGGATGATTTTCCACTCCCAAATATTAACATTACAGTGGATTTGACTGTTGGACACGAGATGTTGTCCCGCATGGATGGCTTCTCTGGTTACAATCTGATAAGGATAGCACTAGAAGATCAACATAAGATTGCATTCACAACACCTTGGGGTACCTTCTATTATCAGGTGATGCCCTTTTGCCTTAAGAACGTTGGTGCAACATATCAGAGAGCAATGACAACCATCTTCCATGATCTCCTTCATGTCATCATGGATGACTATGTGGATGATCTTTTGGGAAAGTCCAAGACACAAGAATCACATATCCCTATCCTCACTACCATTTTTGAGTGATTGGAAAAGTATAAGCTTCAGCTAAATCCCAAGAAATGTGTCTTTGGAGTATAATCTGGTAAGTTCCTGGGATACATTGTGTCACGACGCGAAATAGAAGTTGACCCAAAGAAAGTCAAAGCCATCCTAGAGATGCCACTACTAAAAACATTGAAACAATTGCGCAGCTTACAAGGAAAACTACAGTCCATCAAGAGATTCATGTCACAGCTGGCAGATAAGGTGCATCCATTCTCTCATCTCCTGCACAAGAATATCAAATTCCAATGGGATTGCTTATGTGAAAATGCATTTGAAAAGATAAAAGGATATGTGGCTAATCCACCTGTGTTGGAGCCACCTGTTGTTGGCCGTCCTCTGATTCTATATATATCTACCATAGAGGTTACCATAGTTGCTCTGTTGGCCCAATTAGATGATACCGAAAAAGAGCGAGAAATTTATTATCTCAGCAAGACTCTTATTGGTTATGAATTTAGTTATTCCCTCATTGAGAAAGCATGTTTGGATGTTGTCTTCTACACACAGAAACTACGACATTATATGCTCAATCATAAGATTCACCTTGTTGCCAAGATTGACCCACTCAAATATCTCCTGTCACGTGCTACTCTTATTGGTCATATAGCGAAATGGGTTATGATCCTCAATGAATTTGACATTGTTTATGTGGATCACAAAGCTATCAAAGGACAAGTTATTGCAGATCAGTTAGTTGAAGCACCTATTAACGATAAACATCCACTAATAACAGATTTTACAGATGAATCAGTCCTCAATCTTGCCCTGAGTACCCCATAGAAACTTTATTTTGATGGATCCTTTACTCAGAAAGGATCAGGGGCAAGAATCTTGTTTGTTACACCAAAAGGGGGTCTCATCCCTAAATCTTATAAATTACAATTTCCTTGTACAAAAAATATTGCAGAATATGAAGCCCTTGTACTTGGACTCCGTCAGGCCATACAATGGAAGATTCTCAATTTTTTGGTATTAGGTGATTCACAATTGGTTATCAAACAAGTTATGGATGAATATAAAAAAAATTAAGGATGATAAGTTGATTCCCTATTGTCGTACAGTCAAGGACCTCAAACAACATTTCACTGAATTGGTCTTCCAACAAATTTTTCATACAAACAACAAAGCAGTTGATGCAATGGCTACTATCGGGTCCCTGATCACCATGCCAGAACACAGTACACAATGTGAGTTTCTTGTTGAGAATCTTACGTTCCCCGCCTGTGACAAACCAAATTCTGAAATGGTGTGTGAAATTGCTAATCCCAACTCCCCATGGTACGAAGAAGTATACTCCTACCTTCATGATGGACATACCCCACTTGCCTTAACCCTCAATCAACATAAAACCTTCATTTGTCACACTTCCCATTACACAATCCTCAGTGATACCCTTTTCCAAAAGCATTTTGATGGAACTCTTCTAAGGTGTCTGAATTCTGATGAAGCTCAAGCATCCTTGTCTGTGGGTCTCACTCTAGTGGACTCACTTTGGCCAAGAAGTTGTTACGCACTGGATATTATTGGCCTACTATGGAACAAGATGCTTACAACTATGTGAATAAATGTGTTCCTTGTCAGCAGCATGGCGATTTGATACATGCTCCATCCCAATCCCTTTAGCCCACCATCACCCCTTGGCCTTTTTCCCATTGGATTCTCAACCTCATTGGCCATATTTTCCCTAATTCTTCCAATGTCCATAAATACATCCTTTCCACTACTGAGTACTTTACAAAGTGGGTCGAAGCTATTCCTCTCACCTACACCACTGGAAAATAGATCTCGAAGTTCATTTTGAACTATCTTATTTCTCACTATGGCATTCCTTAGGACATCATTACTGATAATGGAGGACCTTTCAAAAACAAGTATGTCATAGAGCTATGTAGGAAATTCAGCATTACCCACCATACCTCTTCCAAGTACTTTTTGCAAGGCAATGGTCAAGTAGAGGATACAAATAAAACTATCCTTAAAATCCTCAAGAAAATAGTCGATGAAGATGGCTATGATTGGCACCTTCACCTCAATCTTTCCCTTTGGGCCTATCACACTTCCATCTGTACCCCCACTGGAGCCACTCCCTTTGCCCTTGTTTACAGCACCAAGACTATTCTACCCATCAAAATTGGGCTCCCTTCCCTCAGAATTTTTCTCAAGAATTTGTTGTCCGAAGAAGAATATAGATTTGCTCACTTGAAAGAGATATAACTCCTTGATGAGAGGTGCCTCAGTGCCCTAAACCACCTCTATGTGTATCAAAATTGCCTCCGCCTCCAGTTCAACAAAAGGATTAAACCTCGTCAATTTGAGGTTGGTGATCTTGTCCTGCAACACAATATGAAGAACCTCCAGAACCGTGACAAGAAAGGAAAGTTTGAACTTAATTGATTGGGGCCCTTCATCATCATAGCAAAGTTTGGGTCTGGCACTTATCATATTGCTTCACCAGATGGAGATCTGATCCCTGATCCTGTAAATATTGTACACCTCAAGTGCTTCTATACTTGATCCTTCAGCAGTCCGTTGTACAACAGAAAGCTATCAAAATCCAAAAAAAGCATAAAAGCAAAAAATCCAAAAACATTAAAAAAAAATAAAAAAAATAAAAAAAAAATCATAAAAAACATAAAAGCTTGCACAAAGTATCAAAAAAGAAAAAAAAAAGAGAGAGAAAGAGAAATAAAATTGTCCATTTGTGAAAACCACTTCGGTGGCGCAATAGATAAGTACCATGGTGAAAACCTATTTCAAGTGCCATGTGTAGTCAGATTCACCATATGTTTCCCCCACCTTTCATGCAGCCTTCATCACCTTCCATAATAACTTCACTACCCATATCTGTGCAGGTAGTCCCATGATCGTTTTCCACTTTCGCAATAAAATTGCATTCCCGCATGACTGAGCTTACCCCATCAACACTAATCTTTATTCTAGACACAGTGACTGCAAAAATTTTCAATAAATAAGCAGATAGATTGACTTTCCTAGTTTCGTTCTATTCACAAGCAATTGCCAGCGAATTCTTGTTTCAATCAATCAATCTTTTGCTCATCAAGATGCATCCTTCCGGTGTCGGCTCTTCTATCAATTCTCACATCAAATTTGTTCATGGAAAGAAATTTTGGACTAAATGAATGCTTGGTCAGGATGCCTTTTTGTTGATTTTATCTCGTGTTTCAATGTGTCCTTGTGACAGCCTCAATCTTTCATATCTTGGTTCATTTTGGTGAGTACATGTTGGAATACGTTTCATTTGTGGTATGATCTTCTTGTCATAGATTGTTAGTGCATTTATGTTTGATGTTCAGTTATGACTATGTATGCCTCACTGGGGGCAGGATTCATGCATCTCAAATCCCTATAAAGATCTAGATGTATTGCGTCTCCTCATGAGCAACATTTCATAGGTCTCATCATACCTGATATCTTGCATTCTTGTTCCTAGAAACCTATTTGTCTGAGAGTCTAGTCCACGCAAAGGAACCATGTCACTTGTGTTTTCTAGCACATGGTGCATAAATCCTTTTGCAAAATTAAACTAGGATGTGCTCTCCAACATTAACACGGTATAAATCCCACTATCATTATGTAGTTAGGATTGCATTTTAGCTAGGTCATATTGCACTTTGCATTTTGCTCTTGGCAAGGTTTCTATTTATTCCCCCTATCCAGCTACTTAAGTGATTCTAATAGAACTATTTGATACACACAAATATAATGTCCTCATATATCCCATTTTGCATTACATTCATCAAGTTGTTGCATTCATCTCATTGCATTATATTATTAGTTACATTCATTAGGTTAATTTATTAATCATTTAAGTCCATTCATTAATCATTAATTATTATAGTTGCATTGTTACTCCATTCATTACTCATTAATCATTATAGTTCCATTACATCCATCATTACAGTTGTATTGTTAATTCATTAATTTATTCATCATTACAGTTGCATTGTTAAACCATTAAGACCATTCATTTTAGTCCATTCATTTTCGTCCATTAATTACACATTTACACATTATTCATTTATATATCATTACATTGCATCATTACACATAATATACATCCATCTATAAGCATTTCACATATATCATTAATTATCATATGCATCTCATCCCTGCATCACAAATAGGTCAGCATAATCATATATGTCAGCCATAACCATCATATACATATAAAATCATAACACATCATATCTATCCTGCATAAACATCACATAGAATCACAACATAAAATAGATCACCATCATAAAATTCCATGTATATATAGAGTCCATCATACGTCAGTGTCTCATAATGTCATACAAAATTTGTATTAAAAATGATCTGAAAGAGTCATCACGGTGGTTGTGATGGCCCCACACCCCTGATAGGACAAGGTGGTAACCCCACTGATCCCTAGGAATCCTGACTTGTACTCTGGGATGCAGACCTCTCTGAGTACATTGGCTCCTAATGTCCCTCTAACACGACTCTGTGATATAGGGTCATGTAATACATGACCTCCCATCCTCTCTTATCGGCATCCCTCTGTGCTGCAAATGCATCTGCTAGCACATGTCCCAAACCTGCAGTTGTACCTACCTGGTGAGCTATATCTCTCTCTGCTCTGTAACCCTATGCTTGTATCTGCACAACATCTCATTGTGCTGTCAAAACCATTATCTATGCTTGCATGGCTACCAGCTCCTCTCCTGCACCCTCCTCTTGTCCCCCCATCCCAAACTCTCCACTGTCCACCCGTGCCTGCAGACTGTCCAAAGCACTTTGTGCACTATCTCCTCGTGTTGTCTCTGCCACCAAAGCTCTTGTACTTAGGATAGTTCTATCTGTAAGTTGCTTGTTGTGGCCTGTGAGGTGGCCAACAAAGCCTGTAATCTCAGAATATCTGACTATGAACTACTCTCAGTCACCTGAGAGGTGGCCAACAGTCCCTGTAATCTCAGGATCTCTGCTTGTGAACTACTCTCAGTCGCCCGAGATATAGCCAATAATCCTTGTACCCTCTACAACTTTGTTTGTGGACTATCCTGCTCTGCCACTACAGTATCATGAACATCCTATGCTACATACCCTGCCAGTGGCCCCTATCCCTATTCATGGCCTGGTGGCCCCTATGGCCCTTGTGTCCCCTGTACCTGTGGCCCTTGTCCCTGTACCTATCCCTATATGTCTGGGACAACTGGTGGTTGTCTCCCTACAGGTATCTCTACCTGTCCTCATCGTCTTTATGCAGCTACCCTCGGTCAGACTCTCCTACCCCCAGTCCCTCCTCCATCTCCTCCCTCCTCATCATCATTATCATCATCCTTCCCTCCTCCCTCCTCTCCCTGCCCAGGTTGCTCATCTGCCTGCACTACCCCAGGAATCATCAGTCTGACGGGCCTGTGAGTCACCGACCACTGTGCATATGCTGGCACTACCCCTGTGTCATGCAATAAATCCCGTGCTCTGATCCATGATACTCTTGTCATGCCCATCCATGATCCCCGAGCTCCCCGTAGATCAACCCCAATCCCCCAAATGCTGCCTACCTCCCGAGTCACCAAAGGATGAGGGAATCCATCTCACATGACCTCCTACACATGTCCCATCTATCTCTGTACCCTGGATGACATGTACCTGGCTATCATATAAGACGTACGTCCTATCAACCAATAATTCGTCTGTACAAATCTCAGATAATAGGATTCATAATGATCATCTTCTTCATATCCATCTCCATCCTGTTGTGGGACCTAATGGCCCCATGTCTCACACCCTGCATATGGTGCCCACTAGATATCCCCCATCTCATCTAATCTCCTCCGCTAATACCCAATCGAGTCTATAGACTTGTAGCTAATAGGTGGCTGATACCTGCATGCAAATGACTCATACACCTCTCTGGTCTCATGCATGCAAATAGGGCATATGACAGCTATATGCTCCCATGCACATACTAATAACAAAGCACACCCTAGTCCTAATGCCCTACCCTTACGGTAGCCGCACATGTGCAGATCATAATATAACTGACCAAGGATAGTGTAAGCCTAGCAGTACTGCTGACCATCCTCTACCATACTGCTCAACACCCATGCCTAGTTGATAGGGAATCCCTTCCCTGCATGATCCGACATCATCCATCCTCCTACCAATCCTGCCAAATAAAGTGCCACCCGTCACAACCCTAGTTGTGCCGCCATAGCCCCCACCCACAAGATTCACTGTCATGTCGTCAAAATATCAGTATACACCCTCTCGAAGGCCATCTCCATGGATGAATCTAACCCCTCGAAGAAATACTTGGGTATCAGCCCCTGAATTGGCACTCTGTAAATCCTCCACACATCATGTAGAGTAATAGTAGCTTCCCCTGTGGGGGAGTGAAAGCTCAAGGTGGTATTATCCCACCTCTCAATCAATGCCAACATAAGCGCATTATGCGCTCTCAAGTGGGGCCAAAGGTGAATATGCTCTAACATGCATAAGGTGACTAGACCCCACTCCTTTGTTGTCAACTCCTGTGACAACACCATCGTTGCTAGATAGCACTCTCTCGCCATGAAGGAAATCGTATCCTCCTGCATCCACCAAGTACCTATGTCAGATATCATATAGTGTTCTTTCTTTATCAGGGGCATCAACAAATGCCCCCGGCTTCATCTGGGGCATCAAAAAATGCCCACAAATCCCTTTCCCTTTTCTTCCCCCCATTTTCTTCTATTTTCAGGTCAATCGATGAAGACGCTTGTTTACCCTCATAGATAGCGATTCTTCGCAGCTGCCGATCTACAGAGGTGACAGTTTAGGTCACCGCCTCTTTTCCATGCAGATGACGAACCTGCTTTGACGTCTTCGCTCCCCTTTTTGCCTCCCCCTGCCCTTGCAGACGATGATCGTGCGATCTCCGTCTGTGCAGACGAAAATCGACGATCATTCATTTGCAAAGATGGTGATCTGTCGATCGCCATCTGTCCAAATAGCGGTCAGGCGACTGCCATCTCCATTGCTAGTCGGTTTCACACACTTTTTGAGTGTCATAAATGCAAAGTAAAAACTTAAAAATGAAAGGGACAGAGAGGTCTTCGACTACTCACCGGTGGTCTTGCATCTGTGGGCCATTGATGTGTCCTAACTCGCTCCCCAAGTTGTGCTTACTCTCGACTCACCGCCATCTCTTCTCTCTTCTTCCATCTTTTTTCTCTTCGTGAATGAAAATGACTTCTCTTTGGGCCCCAGTGGACTATTTATAGCCCCTTGGGACCCATTTCTTCCGGTCTTCTCCCCGTTTCCTGCTTTGGTCCCCATTTTTCCTCCATTTCTTTTGGACACACCATGCAATTGGTTTTTTTTCCCTCTTCCTGCCTTTTTCGAGAAAATTTTATTAAATTTTTTTATTTTTTCCTGTTATTTTCTTGAGGGGGCACACTTCCCTACCCTCGTCGCCTTAGGTTTTCCTGACCTTTTTGGGGCATCTTATTTTCTTTGACGCGACGCCACTTTTGATGTCCCATCAAAGAGGGGCAAAATGTAGACGTTTAAAATTGTCCTTATATTAATTTAATCAATATTCCCATAATATTATAGTTAATTTTAATTAATTATATTTTTTATATTCTCCTATCTATTTAATTTATTTATTTAATTAAATATGATTCACCTTCATAATATTTAAATCTTAATTTAAATATTATTGCCCCTTTTAAATGTATTAAATCTTATTTATATACATTTCCTTCATTTATCCCTTTTAAATAAATTTATAATTTATTTATTCCTCCACATGACTTAATTCTACTAAACCACAATTGATCTAAATTTAATTTAGATTAAACTAATTTGAACCTAGATCCTACCCTACCTCACATCACTCTCACCAAATAGACCTACTCACTAATTAACTAAGGTTAATTAGGCTAATTTCTTGATTCCTACACATATTAGTCCTAATTATTTACTCACACATGTGTGAGCAAATTTCCAAATTTGACTTTTTAAAATCATACTAATTTGGTGCCAACAAGGTTTCTTACAACCTTGATGACACTTTCTTACATTTTCTAAAAGTGTTTTATTGGACTAAAACTCTTACACCTCTTACAAGATCCTTCACATGTGTATTTTAAGTACACTTTGACCCATCACATCACAAGTTGCTCACACGTGTGAGAAAACTTGGCCTTTTGCATGGCTTATGTGTCCCTCATGTGGCACCTATGTGGATGCCACATGAGCTCCACCTCATCCAAGCCCTCTCCTTCCTCCCAAAAATCTATAAATAGAGGCCATTTCCAAGAGTAAATCATCTCCATTTGATGCATTGTTATCATGCTATTTTAGCTTTAAAATTCTTAGTTCATGTTTATGTTCTTATGCTTTTGGTTCCTTGTTGAATCTAGAAATCACATGCTAGGATTAATGGTGAATGAATCTAGTTTTATTATCTCTTGCATATCATTCTAACTTGGTATTGCATCTTCATCTTCATTGGTGAAGGCTTGAGACAAGTTCCTCATACTGGTTCTTGAGCTCTTCATCACATCCATTAGTTGCATCATAGTTCCAATCCATAGAAAGCAAGAAAATCAAGTGGGATTTTAATATTGTGTAGGGAAAGCACACCCACATACATCTTTAAGAGCAAATCAACAAGGCATTGGGTGCCCTTGTTCAGCTCATCGGAGGTTATGATGGAAGTATTTGTTTTAGAATATGTTTTTAGACATGTTAGTGTGGTTTATTGATTTATATCTCTAACATTTGCATGTCTGAGCGTGCTCCCAACAGGTATATTTATAGCACATACACATACTAGGCTTTGAGATTATGGATTGCAAATGAATTAATCATATTGAAAATTTCAAAGGAAAATACAGTTTTGAATTAACTACTCATTCAAATATACTTGGGTTTTTAAAGTTATCATCTTTGTTCAGTTCGATAGCATCATCCAATAAAATCCAAAACTTTCTAAACTTCTTAACATCATCCTTATAAGTTATATTATCCGTGATGATCAAAAAATGAATCTTACTTCTCATACTCCTTGATATTACATAGGTTTATTTCATACCATTATAATTCTAATTATTATTTGTTTGTTAAGCTTCCTATTTTTAATCCTTTACAGGAATTGATTTTAGGTCTAATAGCAACCATAGCATCGTAATCTTAACCATAATCCTCTTAGTCATATCTACCATTATAATGTCAAATACCATTAACTATTTGTCATGAGCAGACATCTAAATCCCATAAATCACTTTCATGAGCAAACGTCTTAACCCAATGCCTTCCTCAAAATATAAAACTTTAAACTGAAGGAAGGTTAAACTGAAGAAAAATGTCACTATAATTATCTTACCTATTGACTTGTATATCATATACCATTTACAGAATGTGAGGCCTCACCCCGAGCCCGTCATAGGTTTTCACTTTATCTTATGTTAGAGCTAGTATTTGATACTTCATTTTGATGCACTATGTCTTATACACTTTATGATGGGGATTTGATCACATGGAATCTAGATGCACCTTATTTTATGATTCTCATGATGATTGATTTATGATATGCAATATGTTATTTGATTTAATGAACACTATAATGATGCAATGGAATATATATGTTTTATGTGAATTATTTAGGAAATGGTAAATTGGATTCAATTATGCTGAATTGTGATTCCTATTGAGAATTAAATGTTAGGTGCATATGATTTCATGTGGAAAGTAGTAAAATGATTTTGATATGATGAATTTTTAATTGGTTGTGTGATGATATAGATGATTTGAAAATGTCTGGATGGTGCTTATTTCATATGTTTTATATACATGAGATTTCTTGGACAACTGATATTTGAATTTAGTGTGCAGGAGATTTTACCATGGTAATAAAATCGGGGAACCAAGGTTAGACCAAATGTGAATCAGTGCAAAACCAAGGTTGCGTCTAATAAAGAGACAAGACCTCATTGTAATGTGCTTTACTTTGTGATTGTATATGCTTGAGTGAAAGTTAATTGTAAATTATATTTATACCGAGAGGCGTAAACCTACAGTGGAATCCAATCCCCCTATAGGAGGTCATCCAAAATAACAGTGTAAGAAAAAAGAAACCTTTCAAATTCTAGTGCAAGCTTGACAATTTTTATCCACTTTCTTGTCATTGCATGTAATAAAAGCCAAAAATAGTGGGACCATTAAATGCGTGGTCAATTGCATATAAGGAATACGAAGGCACGCTTAAAAAGGAATACAAACTGCAAGTGCATTTTTTGACAATATTAAGGCCCACAACCATCGTGTGTGGTGAGGTGTTCGAGAAGGCGCAAGGATGGAAGAATGGGTGGTTTAGGAAACAAATGGAAATGGTAAAACATGGAAGTGAAAATAAAGAAGGGAAAAAACACAGTAGTGGAAAAGTCTTAGCGGGCATGGTAGTGAAATTGCAAACAAATGAATCTTCAGAATACCATTACTGATATCATGCTTTAATATGTTGTTCATGTTGAATGAGATTTTCTAATCACATGTATCAATTTACATTCTAACTGCAATCTAATTTGAGGTGTAAGCTCTTTTCTGACATAGTAGGAATACATGCACATTGAAATTTGATTGAAGGGATCGAATGGCTCATCACTGGAGCACTGGAGGTGAGAGGAAGAAGAAGATCAAAGAATATCATAACTGTGAGGAATTCCATGGTCTTACTGTAGGTCAATTGGTGATCCATCGCCTTCTTTTTGCATGTCACAAGATTAAAATGGTGGAATCTCTTGATATAAGTATGGTGATGCAAAACACTCATAGTAACAGGAAAAGGTAATGGCGAGTAAATAGTTGTTAATTTGCCTTAATGGCATGTGACCTGCAAATTTTATTTTTAGATTTTTATTAAATTAAATTAATGTATTATGCTTTGATTAATAACGATGTATAGAAGTTTGATTCTATTATCTGGATCGGGCATATGCTTTCCTTTCCAACACAGGATGAAAGCCTCTAAAAAACCTTCAGTGTACCAGACAACATTTGCATCACTCATCAAACTTTGTAAAATATCAATGATCTGTCCAAAGTTTGAGAACAAACAGAGGCCACCATGGTCGTAATTACATTTTTCCAATTCTGTGGCTATATCTATGACCAGGATTGGATTTTACATTGATGTTATCTTGAATCTATTATCAAACAATGGATGGTTCACAAAAAAATCTCTAGGCTTCGAACATGTTTAGATCTAGTTTCATAATTTTTATAACATAGTTGGTTTTCTATTTGAGAGTACTTTGTGTATTTCAACTAGGAATATTCTTTTGACATTAATCACTTTGATAATAATGTTTCTATATTTGTAAAATTCATTCCATGATTATTGATTTAGATCTCTCGGCAAACATATGACTAAATTTTTACTTTGAAACTTTAAATGCAGGTGCATTCAGTGGAGTTCTTCAAATGCAAAAATAGTTTGGTATCCACCATTAATTATTTTCATGTTTTATTCTCTACTTATGACTGAAAATTGCTAATATTCAAAGTGAAAAATATACTTAAATGTTCACAAGAATCACATAAAATACGTCATGGTGATTGTGGGAAATACAAATTGTCTCATTTTGTTAATTGGCTCATATGTCATACATACATTTTCCATCTTGCATGCAAGAAAGGACATTGGTATTTTATAACATCCATAGATTCTTATTAAGTGCTTCCTTTGAAATCCATAAGCTTATGCAAAACAATTCTCTATTTTTGAAATATCTAAATTGATATTTAAATTATGCTTATTAAATGTGTTAATATTGAAAGTAACTTGAACTTCTTAGATTGGATTACTCATTAAATTAAATATGACTAAAATGTAACATGCGGAGTTATTCAGGATCTATCCTTTAGTAATTCTTGTTTGAAATATTAATAATTACAAAAGTAGAATTTATTTTAATTTTAAAATTTGAAATAATTTGTCGTAAAAAGTAAAAAATAGAATAGAATTTTTGTTCATGTCTCTAGTAAAATATAGAAATGTTATATTTTTATCTAGATTTTAGTTTTAAATTTATTCTAAAACTAATTGATGCTTTTTTTATTTTTATTTTAAATAGCATTTATTCTAATTTCACACGATGAAAAAGTTTGCATGCAAAAAAAGGAAAAATAGAATAGAAATTTTTATATTTCATAAAAGTTTAGAAATTTGGAAAGACATTAAAAAGATACTATATATATATATATATATATATATATATATATATATATATATATATATATATATATTAGTCTTAGATTTATTCTAAAATTAATTGTTGATTCATAAAAATATTAAAAAAATAGAATTTAGTTTACTTTTAAAATTTAAAAATATTTGCATGCAAAAAGAAAAAGCAAAATTGATTAGAAATGTTGCTTATATGCTTACATTAATTTCTATTTTTTTTAGTGAGTTTCTACTAATCCCTAAACAATATAAATTTATCTTTAATTGAAATATGTATTAATAATATATTTAATATAAGAAGTATAATAAAAAAATAGAAATGTCAAATTACTATTTGGTAATACTCATTTATTATTGTTTATCTAATGTATCTTTGGTTAACTTTGACTAAATAAATCGTTAGAAAAATTAAATATTTTTTTAGATTATAATTATCAATTATAATCTAAAAGTATATATAAGTTAGAACTAAATCATGGTTAGGGTTTAAATTCATCAGGCTTCAAATAAAGTTGGGGTTATGATACAATTAGGGTTAGGGTTTAGGATTAAATTATAGTAAGAGTTCAATTAGGGTTATATTATAAATATGTAATTTAGGTTAATGTTAAGGTTAAATGAGTTAATTGTAAAAATAAGTTAGGATTATCTTTAAGATTAGTGTTCAATTCGGGTTAGGTTTGTAAGGGTTAATATTAGGGTATGACAAAATCTAAAATGAGGGTTCAATTAGGGTGAGAGTTATACACCATAATCATAAACCCTAAATCCTAGAATGACTTCAATTAGAATAAGTTTTGATTAGTATAAAGTTGTAATATATAAAATGGAAGTCACCAAAATGTAAAGAGTAAAAATGTAATGTGATGTAAATATGTGATGGGGGTTGTGTAGTGTATATTGAATGTAATGATTGTTATGTGTAAGAAAGAAAAGATATTCCTTTTAACCTCAAATACACAAAGGAAGGATCCAAATTGATTAACTCCAAAGGAAGGATCAATGCATAAATGAATCAATCGATTGGAAATGAGAATAAAGAGGAAGATCTTAGATTCCATTTTATAGAAGAGAATGTGTGATAGATTTAGGAAGATTAAAAACTTTAATTGAAATGAATTGAAGAAAAGTACTAACCTCAAAATGCTACAGATATGAAGAATGTTGTTTTTGGGTGTCTTCATTGAGTTTCTGGAAAATCTGCAACCATATCTAGAACAGAAATGCAAAGACAAAGAAAACCCATAAATCTTTTTCTGATCTGGCCCAGTTCTGATTTTTACCCAAAAGTGAATGTCACCTTTGACCCAAAATTTTTTATTCTAACCCAAAATTTCTGATTCTGACCCTGAACAAAATGTCGATTCTGACCTAGAAATGAATGTCACCTTTGACCCAGAATTTTTGACTCTAACCTAGAATAGAATGTTGATTCTGACCCAAAATCTCTGACAAAAAATCTGTTTCGGATCCTGATGGTTTTTTGAAAAGGGTATCCAAATCTGCACTCCAATTCACTGTTATGAACTTGTCCTTGCAAGAAAAATGGTTTGTTTTTTTTTGTTTTTTTTTGGGGGGGGGCGGTTTGCCTTGGTCAAACCCCGGTTTTGGAATTAACCTCAAAGTAAATGCACAACTTCACCTTGCCTGTATAGATACCCTTGTGACGAATTTGAATCCGTGGATCTACAAGTATGTATGTGCCAAATGGATGTAGAATGTAGAATTTCAGATGTAAGATGTCTCAAATAAATTTCTTGTAGATCTTCAACACCAATCTTGAATGGATCTTGGAATAGGAAGAGGCTTGGAGGAATGTGGATGGAGAAATATTCAACAAGAGGGCTCCATAGAGCTTGAATACTTCAATGGCTACCAATGGATCTCCTTGATGAATTGAGTGTTTTAATGGCTTTGAGTGATTTAATGCTTGAGAGTGGATGAATTCTTCAATAGATATTTATCTTGCTTCAAATATTGCTTCTTAGCTTGTCCTTCACACTTAGATTTCACTTCTTGAGTCTTAGAGAAAATGAGAGGAGAAGGCTTCCTTATATACGAATCTAGGTCACAATCTTCTAGAGAGGCCTACATAGGAGAATTAAATTCCAATTAGACCTATATCCCTATAAGTGGACCTATATTAAATATAATTTCAAGATTTGTTGCTCCGAAGACTGAAACAGCTGACCCGAAAGTGGGAATTAAACCTTTCCGAAGCCCGACATCCAGAAACTCTGGAAACATAAAATCTGGACCCTAGGTTAGAATCGGGGTTGATTCTGACCTAGGTTAGGGTTGAGGTTGACCTTGACTTAGGTCAAGGTTGATTTTGACCCTGAGGTTAAAAGTCTCAGTTTGTAGTTTAGGGTGCCAGAAATAGGCCAGAGAAAAATGGGAAATGGGGCAGAACGGGGGGGGGGGGAAGCCAGATCCAANCAGAACGGGGGGGGAAGCCAGATCCAAGTCAGAGACCCATTCAAGGCACTTGACATGACCCCAAACCACTTACTCGGAAGGCTAAACCAGTCTACAATGAAAGTTCTTCTATTTTATGACTATACAAAAGTTAATAATATAATAGGGAGAATTGTATTTACAATTAAGTTAATATTTTTTTAAATAAGCTTAGTATTGGAGATGGTTAATTTTAAGGCTAGTGTTGAAATTAGGTAATGATTTATTAATGGTTAAGATTAGAATTTAATTAAATTAAAATTAGGGTTTATTTAGGATAATAATTATGGCT
>MU224743.1:1472878-1490488 GCA_018584345.1 Thuja plicata
GGGTAAAATAGTTATTATTAGGGTCAGGGTTTAATTAGATTTATAGGAGATATCTTTAGTTAGAAGTAAATCATGGTTAGGGTTTGAATTAGTTAAGCTTAAAATAAAGTTGAGGCTAGGATACAATTAGGGTTAAGGTTTAATTATAGATTCAATTAGGGTTAAAGTTTTATTAGGGTCACAGTAATATCTTTGAATTATTGATAGGGTTAGGGCTTAGTATTAAATTATAGTAAGAGTTCAATTAGGGTTATATTAATTTAAATATGAATTTAGGTTAATGTTAGGATTAAATGAGTTAATTGTAAAAGGAAGTTAGGGTTATCTTTCATGTTAGTACTCAATTTGGGTGACATTTATAAGGGTTAATATTAGGGTTTGACTAAATTTAAAATGAGGGTTTAATTTGGGTGAGAATTATTCACTATAACCATAAACCTTAACTTTATAACCCTAGAAACCTAATCATAATAATGACCATGACACCCTAACCATAACAATGATGTAAACCCTAACCCTGACCATAATCTTAACCATGTTGAAAACCTTAACCATAAACAGAACCTAAAATCTATCTCTAATCTTGACCAAGATGCCTAAATTAATCATGATGTAAACCTTAACCCTAACCATAACCTTAAACCTAACCCTAAACCATAATCCTAACTATAATCCTAACCCTAATGATAACCCTTACCCTAACCCTAATCATAATTCTAAATCATATCCATAAAATTATTCCTAGCCCTAATCCTAATCTTAAGTACATCTATAACCCTAATCCTAACAATAATTATTAGCCTAACCCTAATAAAAATAGTAGTATAGTTATTATTCTAACCCTAACCCTAATCAATGCCTAAAACCTATCACAATTCTTACTATATCTCTAGCTTTAATCTTAATGATAACCTAGATCATAACCTTCTAATGACCTCAAACCTAATCTAAACTCTAACCCTTTGTCTAACCTAAACACTCACTCTAACCCTAACCCTAACCCTAACCCTAACCCTAAACATAATTCTAGCTCAAAACCTATTTATAATCCAAACCCTAATCCTAACCAGTATGAAAACTTAACCCTAGCCATAATCTAAAACATAACCCTAACCCTAACCCTAATCCTAACCATAATTATAACCCTAGTCGTAGCTATTACCTTAACCTAACCCTAACCCTAACCTCTATCCCGACCATGACGCATCTTAAGAACCCTAACCATAACCCTAACATCTATCCTAACCCTAATCGTAATCCTAAATATAATGCTAAACCTTATTTCTAAGCATAACCTGAACACTCATTTTAGCCCTAACCATTATGTAAAACCTTACTATATTAAATTATATTTAATAAAAATATTGTATATAATTATATATTAATTTATTCAATATCTTACACGCGTTGCGACTGCTACTAGCAAATGTAGAACCTATATATAAAATACGTCAAGATGTATCGAGGCCTTTAATTTTTTATCATTCAACTTTAATGAAAATTAAAGTTGAAAAAATTCAACGCCTCGATACATCTTGACGTATTTTATATATAGGTTATATATTTTCTAGTTTGTAATTTGTGTAGACACCCAAGTGGATATGCCACGTGTCTTTGTATTGTGAATTTGTATGGTGTCACTTGACACTTGTTTAGTGTATATGTGGCAATGACATGTCCACTTGGGGATTGGATGACAACCAACAAGTAGAAAAGTAGCATATAGGAATCCCCATGTGAACCCCTTGGTTAGGGAGCTTAAGGTATGGTCAAATCACTTGAATTTTGTAGGTGAGTTTAAGGTGGGTTTTTTAGGGGTTAAAATGACACCTAAGGTTGAGTTTGGATCATTTTTAGGAAGCCCACTTGGTTTACATGTGGGAAGGGTCATTTTTAACCCTAGGACAACTCATAATTGACTTGAAGACCCTTCCAAAAGTTGGATTTCCAAGATTGACAAAAAATAAACTTTTGGAAGCATGGGCTTGGATAGATAACCCTCCATTAGATACAAGTTTCTTGTCCACTTTTGAGTCACCTTTTCTTAGACCCATTTTTAGAAACCTTTTAAGGGAGTTTTGGGAGGACCAAACCAAAGGATTCTTACCTTCTTCCAAGAGTTTTGTGGGAAGTGTGTAGAGCCCTTTTTAGGGGAGATCCTCCAAGGTTGGGAGTTTGAACACCCACTCTCTAACTTTAGGCCCCGTTTGGTTGCGGGAATTAGAAAATGTTGAATTTGATCAAATGCTAGAAATGGTCAAATCATGGATTTGATATTCCAATTTTTTATTTTTGGAATATAGTTTGGATCATTTGGTTGGCCCAGAATATGAGCGAGAAGATGCATTTCCTTCGTTTGGTTCCACATTTTGAAACTGGAATTGGAATTTGAGTATGATTTTATTTTTGAATTGTTTTAATATTTTTTTAATTTAATAATTCATTTTTATTTATTTATTTATTTATTCATTTATTTATTTTATCTTATTTTATTTTATATAGAAAATCATAAACAAGTTTATTTTTTAAAAATGTATTAATTTTTTAATTTTTTTAATAAGGTTAATTTTTAATTTTATATAGAAAATCATAAATAAGTCATAAACAACAAAAAAATCATGAGTTTACCAAAATATGTCCAACGTATCTACATGAAATTCTAAAAAAGTTTCAGTATCCATAATAGACCTCTGTTAGCCACATTTATGCATATGGTCCCAACAAACTAATGTGATTACAACACAAAGAAGGTATCACAGAAACATGATTTCTGCTTTCATCATTGAAGCAATCTCGGTGGCACTAGCTGCCTCTCGAGCCTTGCACAAGTTGCACTCATTTCCTACATCAGGTATAGATGTAGATGGGGTAGATGTAGATGAGGTTTCATCGACCCACCGAAAGTATTGACATCCACTATTTTCCTTCAATACCAAATCTACAACAATTCTTCCTAAATGATTAGTTCTTACATTATTTTTAAACATAAAATATATTTCCATTAACAACCTTTTCCTATATGGGCAACCCCAAAATTGACACCCAGGATTACTTCTTGTGCGTGACGTATTCAACATGTAGGAGCCAACACCACATTGACACATATGCACATTGACCAAAGCCATCAACGCTATATCAACAAATATTGCACTGTCATTCAAACATATCATTTTGTTTAGTTGATTATTTTGTTCATTCATACTTATTATAATTGCAAAAAAAGAAACATACTAATATAGACAACATCTCATATCAGATTGCAACATTACTATTGTTAATCACAATACAAAACGAAAATGCTTCATATTTGATGATATAATGAATCTGAACAAAATGTAAATGCAAAGTCCTAATTGCACATTATGGAAATCATTTGCATAGTTGTCATTGGTAATTTTAGTCCTGACCACACATTGAAATGCATGTAAAGGTATCTACAGTTGGGGGTAAAACCCTCGATTACATATTAAAAAGCAAGTTGAATTACAATTGAAGACAAAAAAACCTAACTTTTTGAATAGATAATGAAAATTGATAAGTAGGAGAAATTTTCCACAACAAGTCAAATTGTGATATTACTATCAAGATTCAACTGTATAGCTTTTTGAGTCAAACTCATTGACCCATGCTTCTATATGGCTCGGCAACTAGTTGTTTGTACAAATGCTTGGCCATTGAAACAAGACTCATCACTATAATTTTCTAAGTCAAAATATTGGCATTTGCACTCTTACCTATGCCACTTGTTGGAAATAATGGGAAGTGTATATTGAGAGGGGAGGGATAAATCAGTACCTCTAAAACTTTTATCTCTTTTATCCTTTAATAACCTTTATGTAATCAATTGTTCATCCAATCATTTGTTCTATACTATCTTTGTGTAAGACATATCGATTCTTTAACTTAATCAAACATGTAAACATTCATAGAAACATTCGTGAAAGTAATTGACTCATAACACAAGATATGATATCTCAAAAAACCTCTGTAAGAAGGTAAAAATTGCAGTGGGGATGACACCCACAAATTCTTCACTATCTACAGATTGGAAGGGGCTAGTTAAGGCTTACAATCTGATCACTTTTGATGATCTACCCTATTAGGAGTATCTATGGAGACCTGTTAAAGTATACTCTGTTAAGATCTTTAGCAACACTATTTAGTGTGCACTCGGTTAAGAGATTTACAATTGGATTGTTAAATCCACCTTCCTTAAAAGTATTTTTACTTTTGCTTCACTTGTTAGAATGTAAGAAAATTACTCTTTGAAATGATTGTATGCAATCTACTATTTCTTATTACAGATCCATTCAAGATTACATGTATATAAGTATCACCTATTGTGATTGAATAATACCTTTGTTGCTCGATAGCCTCTGTTCTTGGTTCTTGATAACCAAATTCAACTTTTGTTTTTCTACTTCTTGAAACTCTCAGTTTGATCCATAGATGTACTTGTTGGCTACATTCATCCTCCCCTCATACATTTATAATGATTACAACATCTATTTATAAGATAGATTTGACCTAATTAAGTTTCGTGTAAAAAAAACTTAACTCTATGATCACAAGTTTACAACTTTAACTTGATCTCCTAGTCTGCATGTTTTAAATCAGTTAGACTGATTAAAACATTTACAATAATGTTGCTTGTAACTTAAGTAATGATTTTAAAACAAAATAATACTCTATAAATATAATTTTAATGTTTCATCTCACATGGAAGTCAGATCCAGTTTTTGCGGGATGTGACTGATTTTCGGTGTCTGATGCTCGGTTTGCTCTGAAATCAGTTTGACTGTCTTTCAGTTTGCACTGTGCCTGTTCTCTTGGTTTTTACTATATTTTCTCATCGGGTTCCTCTGTCAGTTTCCTCCTATCGGGTTCCTCTTTATTTGTCGGTGTCTCTTATTCTTAACACTTTCGGTGATCTCTGAAAGTCTGTGTTTTGGTGTAGGTTTACCGAAGGTTCAAAAAACTTGTTTTCCTTTTGTATACTAATGGAAAAATAATGTCTTCAATCTCCCCCTTTGACATTAGTATAAAAAATTGATATGTGTATGAATACTAACATGTTTAGTATGTACACCATGTATATATCGTGTCATTCTATGACTCCCCTAACTGTATGCATTATAGTTTATATGTACATGTATACTTATACCTGCATTTCTCCTTTTCACCTTATGATATATATACATATCATTTCCCCCTTTTTTTGATATTAAGGACAAAGACGTACAACTTACAAGTTGTCAAAATTTTGGCAAAAATGTGTAACTTATAGATTGTCCAGAATATGAGAATGAGAGTTTGACATTTCTTCCATCATCTGTTCCCATTTCTCCTTAAGGTGTTCTAGAGCCATGTGCTCTAATGCAACTCTGGCATGCATATCATAAATGTTGTCTAGGACAGACATTTTTGGGGTGGCAATCAATGTTCTTTCTAGTGTCATGTGCTACTGCAGCAATGTGAGATTGGGTAAAATTAGAGCTTGGAGCTTGGTTACCTCATCTCTGAACTTTGATTCTGCATTTTGAATGTCCTGTCTCAACTTTCTTTCTTGCTTGAGTTGTTCATAGTGCAATTTGATTGCATCTTCATTGTTAGTGAGACCTTGTGCACTTGCTTGTAGACCAGCATCAATTTGTTCTATCTTCTCACTATACTCCTTAGTGAGTTGATCTAAAGTGCATAACTTTTGGACTAAGGTTATAGCTTATGAAATGATGGGGTCCAATGTAATTACAAGTTCAAAAAGATTCACCTTGTTCTCAGCCACTTCTTGGCTAATCTTCTCTGTTAGCTTGAATTGAAATTTTTGTTCTGCACGCTCTTCAATTGCCTTTTCAACATCTACAATCTGAGATGTGATTGCTTCTGTGAGAACTGACAATTGATCAAGTATAGGAGTATATTGATCAATGTTAGTGTCAGGCACTATCTTTTGTAGTATGTCTTTGGTAGTCTCAAGTACCTTTGTTTCTTTTATTGCCTTCTTAAGCTTATCCTGGATAGCTTTTCTCTCACAAAGTCTTGCATAATTTGTTAGCTCAGTTGGATCCAATGTTCTAGGATCACATACTAGAATACCAGTAGTTTCATCCAAAGTAACTGGATTCTTATTATTTTTCTTCTTCTTCTTTGAGATTTGTGTTGATGTAGCTTTGTGAACTACTAGTGCTAGTTCATTTGTCTTCTCTGAAGTGCTCGGTGAAGGCTTGGTAGATGAACTTTCTTTTACCTTATGATTGGTGTCAACCTATCGGTTAGGTGAAGACATCTCCTTATTAACCTTGGGTTCATCTGCAAATTTTTCTTTTGTGTTCTTTGGTGTATCATCTTTCTTCTCATCTTCACTTTTCTCTTTCTGCTCTCCATCTTTTTATTTTTTTCTCTTCTTCACTTTTCTGATTAGCAGATTTGTCTTGTTGTTCATCAGTAACATCTTTTGATTCATTAGATGCGTCTTTTTGTTCTTCTGATACATTCTTTTGTTCTGCATCACCCTTATCTTCAGGTATGCTTTCATATTTTGTTGGTGTTTTCTCCTTTTCTTGGAGTATATTAATGGCTTCCATCAATATTGGCATATTGCCCGATATGTTCACTTGTGCAGCATCAATTATATTGTCCTGTTCCTCGGTCTGGTCCTTGGCAACAATGACATCTTCATCTTTTTGAATTTCTTCTGTAGGTTCATTGGTGATGTCAATGATTATGTTGTCCACAATCTTGTCCATAGTGGTGTCTGGCTATGTCTCATCCGCAACATCCATGTTGTTGTTTCCTATTGTGTCCATTTCCTCTTTGTCCAATTCAACATCTATGATGATAATTGATTTGGTGCTCTCAGTAGTTTGATCATCCTCGGTCTCTTGATTCTTGGTTAGAGCTCTCGGTGGCTCGGGACTTGTATCCTTTTCAGGAATATTAAGTATTTTCCTTCATTCGGCTTCACTCTTTTAGTCTAGATCTAGCAGATGTCCTTTAAGTACTTGGTAGGCTCTCATCTTCAGTGAGAACCTTTTGGAATGAGCCTTCATCATTTCTTTGATCTCCTCCATTTTTTATTTAGGAGGCATGGTTGATACTATGACTCTTTCCCTGATTTCTTTCTCTAAGTGCAAGGCAAATGTCCATCTTGTCAATATCCTATCTTGAAGTTCTTTGGGCATAGTGTCTGCCAGTTGTATTGGGAGGTATTTGTATATGCACATCATCTTGATGATTGCCTCCTCAATCTTATTTTTATCCAAGGATCCAATTTTAACCATTGCTTGACCTTCCTAGTATTTACTGAACCTATATTTATAATTGAGGCACATACCTCATCAACTATTTTAGGTATCTTTTTATTTTCCTCTTGAACACCTTCATCCTATTTTGTGTCCTTAATGTCCTCCTTGCTTCTTATGAGCCTTCTTCTTTTTGTTTATCCTATTTTTTGTGTGGGAGGTTTACTCTTATAGGTCCTTACTTAACCTTTCTTCAATGGTGAAGGACTTGTGTCCTTAGCTCTTTGACTTCTTGTTCTTGAAGCAACCGTGGTTCTAGGCTTCTTGGCTAGTGTAGGTAATGGAGTATCTGACTCTGTAGACTCAGAGTCACTTTCCTTCTCAGCCTCACTGACGAGTGACTGTCCCTCAGTTTCTTCTATATGTTTGATTTCTTCCTTTGTATCTGACAACCTTTTCTTCAAGTTCTTTACCATTTTATCTTTCTTATTGTCTATTTGCTTCACAACCAATTTAGTTTTGATTCTTGCTTTGGCTTCTTCATAGGTGCCAAACTTGGGTTGTGTTTTATCTAGGGTCTCATTTATCAATGCATCAATTGCATTGGATGCTTGATCTATGTTCACTTCATATTCAAGTGGTTGTAGCCATGTTGTCCTTGGTACAACAGGTTTGAAATATGTTTAATCCGTGTCTTCCATGAAGAATATATCATTCTTGAATTTCTCAATTAGTTTCTTTGGGATCCTTACTCTTTTCTGTATTCTCTCCTTGAATCTAGTAAAGTACTCATTCATAACTGTCTCAAAATTATCTCCCAGTGATGTTATAAACTCATTGATTTGTATGGTGACTGGTCTAGTTGTATCCCATTTAACATCTCCTATTGATGGGAAGGATTCTTGGAAGTAAAAGAAAATGCACATGATAAGTGAACCAAACTTACATGAGTTTGATTTCACATTCCTGATTGTCTTTAGGTTCTCTTCTAGCTGCTTGAGTAGAAGTTCTGATAGATCCAGTTGAGTTCCTTTCTTCACAATATTATATGTTGTGTCTACTACACCAGATGCTATGTTGTTCATCCTGCTAGCTTGAAAGAACCTGTATCCTAGGAAACATGCTCTGAATTTTAGCTCATCATCTGTAATAGTGGAAACCTTAAGTCCTCTTCCATCACACTTGGCTCCTGTATTCTTTTCAATTTCAGCCTTGGGTGGGTGCTTCAATGCATTTACCTTTTTAGTTAATAGATAAACGATGACAACATGAATAACATCTCGGGTTATTGGTTTAGGCTCATCCAGCCATAGCTTATGATTGTGAATTCTGCTCAATACTAACCAAATCCACTCAATTTTAAACACTTCCAGGAACAATATGGCATTTGTGAACCCTTTTACTTCGATGTGCTTGTGCTCATCTTTAATGATTCTATCATCTTTACACAACTTCTTGAAAGCTTGTTCAATCTTCAGGATGCCAATTTCTACAATCTTGTAGTGAATGTATGCTCGCACGTCTTTGACGAGAAAAACCCTAGCTGGTATTCATGAGAATGCTCCAACATTGTCGGGTTGAGATGCAACCTCAGGGCATATCTTGTAATGGGGTTCCACACAGGTAGAATTCTTGACAAGTTTGACCTTGTCCTTCTTAATGCTCTTCAACTTAACAGTTCTTGAAGTCGTGGCCAATGTTTTAGACATTTAGGGATTTCCGTAAAAGATAAACAGAGTTCTCAGTTATGCTTTGTACTTACTTCAACCTTTGTAGTTGCAACTGATCTGCTTGGAGTGCTTTGTAATGGGTTGGAGTCGCTCTGAAATGTTGTCACTTCTGGCCCTTTCTCACTCTGGTCGATTTGCTAAAATCACAGGTGAGAAATGAAACTCCTCCTTCATCTATTTATAGACTTTTCCCTAGGTCAGATCATTAATTCTCAACCACTCCTCAGTGTGTGAAGACAGAGTCGTCAATTGATACACTAACTTCCCTTTCAGCGACCATGTGATGCTTCAGGGCAGTTGTCTAACTTGTTACTTTTACCGACGGGTTTCTGTGTATAGCAAATACAACTTTGTCAGTTGATTACCGATGAATCTCGGTTTACACTAGAAACTTTTTCTTTTACATGTTGAATGATGATTCTCGGTAAGTGCAGACAATTTAGCTTTGAATGTATACCAATGCATTTCGATATGTATTAAGCGAAGAAATAGTTTTCACACAATTTAACAAGTAATACCATAGTGCATCCATAATCATGCTAATTTGGCATTTTAACTATGTATGATTGGAACTGATGCAAAATATAACTTGGTGTAATGCAATTTCATACTTACTTGATCTGCTTAGGTGGGGGTGGTGATGTCACCAGATCCATTGGATAGGGTGTCACCAATTGCATTGCTCGGTCTAGCTTCATCATTTTTTGTAGCTTTCCTCCACATTGTGTTTCTCATCTTCCTGATGTCTTCAATGTGTTTCCATTGGAAAAGGTACTGGTCTCTGTCATTCGGTCTCTATAGTTTTTCTTGAGATGATAGACTTTGTGATAGTGTAAACATGCCATTCTGGGGTTAGTCCATCCTCTAAGCTATCTTGACCATTATCTTATACAATTTGCAACAATCTGACCAAATCTCCAATATGTTATACAATTCGCCCAAGTGTTGTAATCCCATACATACTGGTTACCGACTCTTTTTGGTTGATGGGAAGATTCTTGACCTTTAGGCTTCCATGCTTGCTTTTTCTTCTTCCAACATTCAAGAGTAGTGTGCCCATGCATTTTGTAAGTAGGACAGTATTTGTCCATGTAGGTTTCCTTCTTTGGTTGTTTCATCTCAGACTTACATTCATATGCTTTCTGTCATTTCTTGTTACATTTATAATAGAATCCTATGAATGAAGATGTAGATTTAGGAATACCTTTCATTTTGCTCCTGCATACATTTGATGTGTGGCCTTGCTTTCCACTATGATTGCATGTCAGCTTTCTTGGTCTCAGATTTTCATAGACATTCTTTTGATCAACTTGTTTGGGTGATTCTTCATTCTTGGGATAGCCTAGTCCAGTGCCGTTCTTGGATCTCCTTTGTCCATCAAGAAAATCATCCATTCTTTTATTGCTTTCTTCAGCTCTTTTGATTATCTCATTATGTTACTACTGAATTCTGATTTCTTGTTTCAGATTTTCATTTTCTTCCCTTAGCTCACCGATAGCTTCTATTCTTTCAATGAGTTCAACATTCATTTTGTTTGCCTCTTGACTCATAAGAATAATCTGATTAGTAATCTCATGATGTTGTTCTGTAAGTCTCTATATTTCAGACTCTTTTTCTTGTAGCTTTTCAGTAATCTTTCTTCTATCATCAATAGCTAGTGTTCTCTCTTGTTCAGCTTGTCTAACATTGTTCATGACATCAATCATTCTTACCATCTGTGTGTCTTGACTGATTTGCAGCGATTTCACTTGTCCAGCCATATGTTGATTGATTTCATTTAAGCTTGTGATGCTTTCTTCTGATCTATCTGATGCTTTTCTTGTAGTAGATCCTGAAGACTCAAATAGATATGGTATCTCTTCCTCTTGGTAATCTATTTCATTACAGAAATATTTCATAATCTTTCTTTCATATAACAACTATCTCATCTTGATTCTAGCTTCTTTATACTCCTCATAGAAGATCTGAATTTCTAGCTTCTGATTCTCAATACTTTTGTCAAGTTTGTACTTCTCCATTGTATGATCTTTTCTCTTAAGTCTTTAAGCTTTTCCAAATAAGAGTTATATCTTTGATAACAATTGTTGGAAATAATGGGAAGTACGTACTGAGAGGAGAGGGGTGAATCAGTACCTCTAAAACTTTTATCTCTTTTATCCTTTAACCTTTATGTAATCAATTGTTCATCCAATCATTTGTTCTATACTATCTTCTTGTAAGATATATCAATTCTTTAACTTAATCAAACATGTAAACATTCATAGAAAAATTCATGAAAGTAATTGACTCATAACACAAGACATGATATCACAGAAAACCTTTGTAAAAAGGTAAAAACTACGGTGGGGATGACACCCATAAATTCTTCACTATCTGCAGATTATAAGGGGCCGGTTAAGGCTTACAATTTGATCACTTCTGATGATCTACCCTGTTAGGAGTATCTATGGAGACCTGTTAAAGTCTACTCTATTAAGATCTTTAGCAACACTGTTTAGTGTGCACTCGGTTAAGAGATTTACAATTGGATTGTTAAATCCACCTTCCTTAAAAGCATTTTTACTTTTGCTTCACTTGTTAAAATGTAAGCAAATTGCTCTTTGACCTGATTGTATGAAATCTACTATTGATTATTACAAATTAATTCAAGATTACATGTATATAAGTATCACCTATTGTGATTGATTAATACCTTTGTTGCTCGGTAGCCTTTGTTCTTGGTTCTTGATAACCAAATTCAACTTTTGTTGTTCTGCTTCTTGAAACTCCCAGTCTGATCAATAGATGTACTTGTTGGCTACATTCATCCTCTCTTCGTACATTTAGAATGATTACAACATCTATTTATAAGATAGATTTGACCTAATTAAGTTTCACATAAAACAAACTTAACTTTATGATCACAGGTTTACAACTTTACCTTGATCTCCTAGTTTGTGTGTTTTAAATTAGTTAGACTGATTAGAACATTTACAATAATGTTGCTTGTCCCTTAAGTAATGGTTTAAAACAAAATAAAACTCTATAAATAGAATTTGAATGTTTTATCTGACGTGGAAGTCAGATCCACTTTTTGCGGGTTGTAACTGACTTTCGATGTCTGATGCTCAATTTGCTCTGAAATTAGTTTGATTGTCTTTCAGTTTGCACTCTGCCTGTTCTCTTGGTTTGCACTGTATTTTCTCATCGGGTTCCTCTATTGGTTTCCTCATGTCAGGTTCCTCTTTATTTGTCATGTGTCTCTTGTTCTTAACACTTTCGGTGATCTCTAATATCTGTACTTTCGGTGATCTCTGAAAGTCTATGTTTCAGTGTAGGTTTACCACAGGTTCAAAAAACTTGTTTTCCTTTTGTATACTAATGGAAAAATAATATCTTCACCACTAATATAGGATACACAGATCAATGAGTTGATTTCTAAAGAAATTGGTCATATACTCCAATCAATTTGTTGGCTTCAAACTTTGTATAGACATTTTCAAATACAGTACTATACCTATGCACACTTATCATCATCCTTAACCATGGGACAATGACCACATGAAATAATGAATATTGACTTCAAAAATAAAAAAGGAATCGATAAAAACACACATAAATCTAATAACACACAAGATTACCCTAGAAAACCCTGCTGAGAAAAAGATCCCAACAGTAGGGTTGTGCCTCCTCTGCACTATCACTAAAAATTTAAGGTTACAAGTCCACATTGATGACATGTAACTCATTGAATGTTTGATAATATTAAGTTGAAGATAATGCAAGGCATTAAATCAGTTAATGGTTTATATTGTCATTGATGTCAACTTGATATCATCTGTACGGTCATGTACATAATGCCAAAGACTTCAGAGAATCAATAGAACAAAGGTTATGCTTTCAACAATGTATAAATGTCAATTATTCACTAAGTGGCATATAACACCAATGGAGTGCACACCATCGGTAGAGGAAAAGCATAAAAGTCATAGTGATACCCGATGAGAAGAAGACAGTGTTGCCCAATGAAGCAAAACCACAGGATACCCAATGAGCTGAAAACATAGTTTCCCAACGAGTAAAAATCTAATGATGCCCGACAGACAAAGATCTTGAAGCTAACTAGAGTCATGCCGAAGGAACTGTCAGTTGTCACCGACAACTAACTGAAGAATTGATCAATGGAACAGAGACTTTGGAAAATGACAAAATATCTAGCTGGAAAGAGCTAAAGATAGACTTAACTGGTTGTTTTCTTTATTTTATTCGACCAGAGTTAAGTAATTGATTTAAAGAAGATTTGTATAGTTGGAAAGAAGATAACTACGAGATAAATCAGGAGTTATGCTTTAAATCAAATTGGCTGGATTGTTTTTCACGCCAAGAATCAAGAATCAAGAAATAGTGAATATCATGTCTATATAAGAGACAAGCTTAATTCATTTTCAGAACACATTCATGGAAAATGGATTAAGGGGAGTGAATGAAAAGAGGATGCTGAAGAGAAACTGATGAAGAAGAACTTCATACAATCCTAATCAATCAAGCTGAAGGAGAGCTAAAGAATTTTGCAAACACCGATGAACAGTGAAGCACAACATCATAGAGCAGAAAGTGTGGAGCACAAAGAATTGAATTTATACATTGATCAGAGAGGTAATATAATTAAATAGATCTGAAAATCTGCAATTCAAAGTTGCATTAGAAACAGGTCATAATGTTTCAGTTTAACCATTGAAGCATCAAGTCTCTTAACAGAGCAGGACTTAACAGTCTTCTATATATTGAGGTACATCCCAAGGAGTGCCAAAAAGGTTGATTCATGAAAATAGCATTGGACTTTCCTGATACCTATTGACACTCTAAGAAGGAGGCTAATTCAAGGATGGTAGCAATAGATGCCTGATACTAAGTGACAACCTCTATGTATAAAATCCTGTAACAATATCACACTTAACAGTGTGTTTGTAACCTTTAATAGGGTTGGCTCCTAACAGGGCTCACTTCAGAAGAGTGAAAATTTGGGGTATCAGTCCCAGTGGTTTTTCCCTTAACATGGTTTCCATGTTAAAAAATCATGTGTTATGTGCGTATGATTCATTTCTTTATTGTTTTGTATCTAACATAGTTAACACTGGGTTGATCGGTATACTCTGCTTATTTACTAAGTTCCGATAAATAGTTATATTGCCTATTGGTAATCAAGGAGAATAAGGATAGACAAGGAAAACTGACAGATAGTTAAATCATTATAAGTATTTCATGGCATGCATCTTGTAGGGACTTAATAATCTAAGGTTTATTTGATTGGTGGTTAAGTTTAAGGATAAATTTTTGAGGCCACTGATTCACCCCCACTCTCAGTTATTACTAACAATTGGTATCAGAGATTGTGTGCTTAGAAAGGAAGGTTTCAAGACCTAAGTAAAGATCACAAGATGAACAGACGAGATGCGCCCAAGTTGAACAAAGACAACTTTGCTTCATGGCAAAGCAGGATAAGACTCCACTTATCAAGTATTGGTAATGATTTTATTCAATTCCTAGATACTAAATATGTGTTGCCTACAAGATTATTGATAGTAGATCAATTGAGAGAGAAGCATGAACACAACTGCATGGTTATAGAGCTTTCTTCCTCACTCTCTAATGCTAAATTTGAAGATGTCAAGGATTAAAAAACTGCAAAGAAGATGTGGGACAAACTGAAGCTTGTACATGGAGGTGATACAAATGTTCTAAGAGCCAAGGCAGAAAGCCTTAAAGGAAAATTTGATGATCTCAGAATGAAAGAAGGAGAAAACATCACACAGTACAACACAAGAATAAAAGAAGTAGTCAATTCTATACGAGGAGTTGGAGGTACACTTGAATAGGAGACAGTGGTAAGTAAAATCTTAAGAACCTTACTGCCTGTATACGCTATTAGAGTTTCTACCATTCAATAAATGAGAGTAGTAGCAAACAATATAGTTATTCTTGATAGTTTAATTGGTAGACTGATTTCATTTGAGATGAATAACTTTGATAATAGTGTCTTACCAAACTTAGATTCTGCATTTAAGTCTTCTATGAGAATAAGAAAATCAAGTCATAGAAACACATCTAGAAGAGATAGTGAAAGTGAAAGTGAAGAAGAAGATCTAGATGAAATAGAAGCACTTATGGCAAGAAGAATGCAGAGAGGCAAAGGTAAATACAAAGGCAAGTTACTACTTGTATGTTTTAATTGTAAATAGATTGGACACTTTGCTACAAGATGTCCTAACAAAAGAAAAGATGATAGAAGTAATGACAGATCTTTTGAGAAGAAATCTGACAGAGGTGATAACAAAGATAACATAGGTTACTGACAATCAGAAAGAAGAGATACCCAAGACTACAAGGACAAAGGCAAGAAGGCTAGTTACCTAGCTGCTTGCAAAGATGAAGATACTGACACTGAACCTGATGAAGACATCGAGATAGTATTTGTAGTTGTGAAGGATGATTTAGATGAAGATGAAAGGTATGTAGAAACTGCACTCATATATAAGGTTAGCAAGAATGACATCTGGATTATAGATAGTGGCTGCACTCACCACATGACCAGTGACAAAGAAAAGTTTAACACTTTTGAGTATTATAATGGTGGTACAGTAAGAATGTGTAATGATACACCTTGTCTAGTTGAAGGTAAAGGAACAATAATGCTGAATAACCTGATTAAATGTAAAAATGCTTATTGGGTAAAAGGATTGAATTATAATCTATTGAGTGTTTCTCAGCTGAATAATTCAGGACACAGAGTAGCATTTGAGAATAAGAAGGCAAAGATCTTCAATGAATTAGGAAAACTAATTGGTACCGGTGAACAAACTAAAGGTAACTTATTCTATCTCAATGATACTAACACCACTTGCTTAATGACTAGAAACGAAGACATATGGTTGTGGCACAAAAGATTGTGTCATGTGAATTTTGACAACATAATGAAAATAAGTAAAAGGAGAAATGTAAGAGGCTTACCGACGATGACAAAGCCAAACAACATCATGTGCAAGAATTGTCAAAAAGGTAAAATGACTAAGTCTAGTCTCAAAAGTAAAACCCATACATTTGATGACATTCTATAATTAGTCCATACTAATTTATGTGGACCAATGAGGACAAAGAGTTATTATGGAGATAGATATTTTATTCTCGTTGTTGATGATTACTCTAGAATGATGACAGTCATGTTTCTTAAAGATAAATCTGAAGCATTCAAGATGTTTAAATGGTATAAGGCTATGGTAGAGAAACAAAGTGGTAAGGATCTGAAATGTTTGAGATCAGATAGAGGAGGAGAATTTATATAAGATGAATTCACTAATTTCTGTAATAAGCATGGTATAAAAAGACAGGTTTCTGCACCAACAACACCACAACAAAATGGGATTGCTGAGAGAAGGAACTGATCAATAGTTGATTGTGCTAGAACACTGATGATAGAGAAAGGCATCACCCAAATCTTTTGGCAGGAAGCTGTCAGTACTACTGTCTACACACTTAACAAAGTACAATTAAAGGACACAAAGAAGACACCTTATGAGCTATGGTATGGTTAAACACCCAATGTAAGTTACTTCAAAATCTTTGGTAGTCAATGTTATGTCTTAAAGGATGATAGAAATTGAAAGCTTGATGCCAAGAGTGATGAAGGTATTTTTCTAGGGTATTCCACCAAGAGCAAAGCTTATAAATGTCTCATCAAAGCTTCTAACAAAATTGTTGAAAGTGCAAATGTAAAGATAGATGAATTTTCAGAAAAGAATGAGATGGAAAGAAAAAAAGAACCAGAGGAGTACAACAAGTTTGTATACTGTGAAGAACTCAAAACTACCCGAGCAATAATGCTTAACTCTAGAACAACAGAATGTTGCAACCGACAGTCAGACTATTGTTACTGATGGTCAGGATGATAATCAGAATAATGTGCAAGGTGATGAAGAATAGAATGAAGATCAAAATGATCATCAAGCTGATACATAAGGAGATGTACCTGTACTTGCAAGATATATAAGAAGAAACCATCTAGAGATCTAGATCATAGGAGATAAGAAAGCTGGTACAAGAACAAGAAGTAAGTCTTTAAACTCAAATTGTTTAAATTGGGAGTTTGAGCCAAAATCTATCAATGCTGCACTAGATAATGAGGAATGGATAAGTGCTATGAATGATGAGATTGAACAGATTGAGAAGAACAAGACATGGTCACTTGTGCCAAGACTAGATGACAAGAATGTCATTGGTACAAAATGGATATTTAGGAATAAGCTGAACGAGAATGGAGAAGTCACAAGAAATAAAGCAAGACTAGTATGTAATGGGTATGCACAAGAAGAAGGTATAGACTATGGAGAGACCTTTGCACCTATTTCTAGGCTAGAAGGAGTAAGAATATTTCTTTCTTATGTTGCATTCAAAGGATTCAAAGTATATCAAATGGATGTAAAGTTAGCATTCCTAAATGGAATACTTGAAGAAGAGGTATACATTGAGCAACCATAACGGTTTGTCGATCCAGACAAGAGAAACATGGTATGTAGACTTCACAAAGCCTTGTATGGATTGAAACAAGCTCCTAGAGCCTAGTATGAATGACTTCATTCCTATCTTATAAGTATTGGATTTGTAAG
>MU224743.1:1490538-1504196 GCA_018584345.1 Thuja plicata
GACAAGAGAAACATGGTATGTAGACTTCACAAAGCCTTGTATGGATTGAAACAAGCTCCTAGAGCCTAGTATGAATGACTTCATTCCTATCTTATAAGTATTGGATTTGTAAGGACTAGTGAAAACATTAATCTTTATTTGAAGGAAAATACTGATGCTAACACTTTGATTGCTGAAATATGTGTCGATGACATCATATTTGGAGGCAATGATATGCTATGCAAATCATTTTCTAATGAGATGAGAAAAGAGTTTGAGATGTCTATGTTTGGAGATATATCAAGTTCTTTCTTGGTCTACATATCATTCAACAAAGTGAAGGTATTTTCTTTACACAGTCCAAATACATCAAAGAGGTCCTGAAAATATTCAAGATGGAAGATTTCAAACCAGTTGGAACACCGATGGCTACTAGATGTAAGTTAACAAAGGAGGACAAGACAATAGAGGTAAATCAGACTTTGTATAGATCAATGATTGGAAAACTCATGTATGTTGTACACACTAGACCAGATATTGCACATGCAGTAGGAATTGTTGCTAGATTTTTTGCTAACCCTAGGGAATCAAATATGACTGCCATGAAAAGAATTCTAAGATATCTGAAGAATGCTGAGGAATTTGGCTTATGGTATAGAAGAGAAGGCAAATTTGAACTTAAGGTGTTTACCGACGTTGATTGGGCTGGAAATCTTGATGACTGGAATAGCACAACTGGAGGATCATTCTTTATGGGTGACAGACTTGTCACATGGATTAGCAAGAAGCAAGGATGCATCTCTCAATCTACTGCAGAAGCAAAATATGTTGCTGCTACTGCAAATTGCTCAAATATTGCATGGATCAAACATTTACTGGAAGGTATGAATATGAAGATCTTAGAACTAGTAATTATTTATTGTGATAACACCAGTGCAATAAACATTTCCAAGAATCTAGTCATGCATTCCAAGACTAAACACATTGCCGTCAAGTATCATTATTTGAGAGAAAAAGTTCAAGAAAAGGAGGTGATACTTGAGTATGTGCAATCAAAAGAATAATTGGCTGATATCTTCACCAGGCCACTGCCCAAGGATATATTTTAGTACTTGAGAAAGAGACTAGGGGTCAAACCCTTGTCTGCCAATCAATAATTTGACTGAAGGTTGCATCAGCCTACATATTATCAGAATATCATTCATGTTGATACAAGCAAAAAGATGAATTTCAAAGATACATCTATATACAGACAAGTATATACCAGAATCAAGCACTAGAACATATTGTTATATTGCTGATGGATAAGGGAAATTCAAGGAATATATTATGGATAGGAGAAAAAATGATTGTTTGACATGAATGTCATATATTTGTTTGGCATTGCTGTCAAAGGGAGAGAGATTATCCATATTATCACATTCTTTTGAAAAAGGGAGAAAGATTATCCATTATCAGATTACTCCAATAGGGAGAGATTATTTCCAAAGGGAGAGAAAGTTGTATAAAAGACTACACAAAGGGAGAGTTGCTAAAAAGAGAAAAATACATCACAAAAGAGAGAACAGTCACAGGGCTGAGAAATTGATACAAGAAGAGGAATCAACACATCAGAAGATAAAGAGCTGCAAGAATCAAATCTAAGCTAAAATAGAGCTTACTGGAGTTCAGACATTTATCAGTTATCAAACAAAAGGATTGGTATTTTGATGAATCTCAACTGTTGTATTTCATATTGTATTAGAAATAGTATAGTGTGATAATATAGTATGTTGCCATCAATGCCAAAGGGAGAGATTGATGATATGTAACTGATTGAATGTTTGATAATATTAAGTTGAAGATAATGCAAGGCATTAAATCAGTTAATGGTTTGTATTGTCATTGATGTCAACTTGATATCATCTGTATGACCATGTACATAATGCCAAAGACTTTAGAGAATCAATAGAACAAAGGTTATGCTTTCAACAATGCATAAATGCCAAGTATTCACTAAGTGACAGATAACACCGACGGAGTGCACACCATTGGTAAAGGAAAAGTAGAAAAGTCACAGTGATACCCGATGAGCAGAAGACAATGTTGCCCGACAAAGCAAAACAACAAGATGCTTGACGAGCTGAAAATAGAGTTACCCGATGAGTAAAAATCTAATGATACCCGATGGATGGAGATCCCCAAGCTAACTGGAGTCATGCCGATGGAACTGTCAGTTTTCACCAACAACTAACTAAAGAATTGACCGATAGAACAAAGAGTTCAGAAAATGACAAAATATCTAGCTGGCAAGAGCTAAAGATAAACTTAACTGGTTGTTTTGTTTCTTTTATTCAACCAGAGTTAAGTAATTGATTTAAAGAAGATTTGTACAGTTGGCAAGAAGATAATACAAGATAAATCAGGAGTTATGCTTTAAATCAAATTGGCTGGATTATTTTTCACACCAAGAATCAAGAATCAAGAAACAGTGAATATCATGTCTATATACGAGACAAGCTTAATTCATTTTTGGAACACATTCATGGAAAAGGGAATAAGAGGAGTGAATGAAAAGAGGATGCTGAAGAGAAACTGATGAAGAAGAACTTCATACAGTCCTGATCAATCAAGCTGAAGGAGAGCTAAATAATTCTGTAGACACCGATGAACAGTGAAGCACAACATCACAAAGTATAAAGTGTGGAGCACAAAGAATTGAATTGATACATTGATCAGAGAGGTAATGTACTTAAATAGATCTAAAAATCTGCAATTCAAAGTTGCATTAGAAACAGGTCATAGTGTTTTAGTTTAACCATTGAAGCATCAATTCTCTTAATAGAGTGGGACTTAACAGTCTTCTATATATTGAGGTACATCCCAAGGAGTGCCAAAAAGGTTGATTCATGAAAGTAGCATTGGACTCTCCCGATACCTATTGATAGTCCAAGGAGGCTGATTCAAGGATGGTAGCAATAGATGCCCAATACTAAGTGACAACCTCTATGTATAAAATCCTCTAACAAGGTCACACTTAATAGTGTGTTTGTAACCTTTAACAGGGTTGGCTCCTAACAGGGCTCACTTCACAAGAGTGAAAATTTGGGGTACCGGTCCCAGTGGTCTTTCCCTTAATAGGGTTTCCATGTTAAAAATTCATGTGTTATGTGTGTATGATTCATTTCTTTATTGTTTTATATCTGACATAGTTAACACTGGGTTGATCAGTATACTCTGCTTATTTACTGAGTTTCAGTAAATAGTTATACTGCCTATCGGTAATCAAGGAGAATAAGGACAGACAAGAAAAACTGATAGACAGTTAATCATTATAAGTATTTCATGGCATGCATCTTGTAGGGACTTAATACACTGAGTTTTATTTGATTGGTGGTTAAGTTTAAGGATAGATTTTTGAGGCCAATGATTCACCCCCCCTCTCAGTTATAACTAACACACATGACTATGACCATAACTAACAACCTATTTTCATGTTTCGCACAACAAATACACCATCCTCTTCTATCACAACTACTCCTATGATTTTCAACTTTGAACTCAAACTCTAGCTAGGTTGTGCTCATAGCTAAGTTTTTTCTATTTTTGGCACTGGTTTTGTGATGACCAAATCTATTATGTACTCAAAAAGACATGTTTGGAACAACACAAACCTATCTCAGAGAAATGTTCTTAAAAACATAATACACAATCATTTTCTTTAGCCTCCATATTTCTTTCTCATACCCTTTTCAGCCTTTTTGAAAATAATAGAGACACCCATGCAATTTTGCCTTCGTAAGTAACGATTCTCAAGAGTAACTGTTTAAAATATATTTCCTAGCTTGATAATCAAACAAACAACTTTGCAACCATACAATATTAGAGGTGCAATAATGATAATCAGAACCAATTATAGCTGAATTCATTTTAGATCACTTGGTGCCTACACTTCTCCTGAATCTCATCCTTCAAACTCTCTCACTCTAGATTATTTGATAAAGGATGGATTCCAGGTATTGTACTTTAATGTGTAAGACAACCATTCCCCTTTAAAACCACCTTTTCCAACCATTATCCTACCTTTCTGTAGCACAATTGTTTCATATATACACGTGTTTAATATATCTTTTGTTTCTTGCCTTTATCTATATTCACTTAAAAGTCAATTATTAAAATTTTTACTTAAATGGAAAACAAATGTACTCAATTTTTTTTTGTTTGCCAAGTCCAATTCAATCATCAAATTGACATCTTATTCAAGAGTCGATATATTGATTATCTTCAAACAATTCTCCAAACAAGTTGTATAACAAATTGCCCAGGGGTAACAACAAAGTGGTCTACCTCCATATTTTTTCCCCACCACAATCTACCTTTATTTTTTAACAAAAGCTTTCCCTTTCATATATCTTATAGTCTTGTATTTGAAAATATGAGAGACAATTATCTAAGTAAAGCTCACCACCAAAATGTCTCTTTGGTTCAAACTAACCCTGATGTGAAATTCTCAACCAAAACCAACATAGCATCAAGCTTGCCTTACTCGATTTCTTCTTGACTAGAGGGAGAGGGAGACCTGCACTTGAAATGGAAACTTCTTTCTTCATTGTTTGATATTTCCCACCGAGCTCAATCACCATGACAAAATCATCACTAATACAATTATGATAAGGCAAGTAACCTCACCAATCAAAGAGTTATCATAGTTTTTTTGATTTAATATATTCCTCCTAGATAGCCCCTTTTGGATAAAATATTTCAATCCTCACCTTGTGAATTTTTTCTCCCTCACAAGCCTCCAATTTTCTTGTTCTTACCATAATCATTTTGATTTATTTTAACACTAATCTCTTGCAATCAATTTTACCTTGACATTTACCATCAACTTTCTATCTCAAATAGCCCAAATCCTAATTTCTCTTCTACCAAACACCTATCACATTGAAATTTCACTTCTACTAAACACCTACCACATAGATACTCTTACAGACTTTCTTCAATCATTTTGAAAAAATATCAGTCAATCGATGACATGGTAGGAAAAATGGTGCAAAGGTAGGCTAGGGAATGCTGAGCAGTAGAGACAATGTGATAGATAAAAATGAAAGGCTATATATACACATATATATGCCTATTTAAGAGTACATATCCATGTATATACTTTTTCTCTCCTTAAGATCAATTGATAGATTAAAAACTCTACCCATTCATATTTAGATCTTACATTTCTATAACATATACACATGATTATGATGTATTTTGTGCCTTCACAAAATCTGGAATAATTCTTCACTTCTTATGACTTTATACAACCAAAAAATAATTGGAAAATCTCACCATGTTATAACCTTACTATAAAATCTGATTTGGCGTAAATGACAAAAAGTAATCATTGCTTTGGTACGACTCCTAAAAAGGGACAGATAGAACACATTCCAAATTATGTTCCTAAAATAATCCTAACCATTATTAGCCAACTTATTGAAACACTCTCCAAAAGGATGAATTTGTAATAATCATTCTAATCAAAAGCCATACAAATCCCTATAAAACTATTACAAATTGACCTATGATAAATTGTGAGCCTCGGAAAAAGGAGATATATTTTCAACTAGCCATCTCCATTGCTATAATAAATAACTAGACACATCTAACAAAAGGGCAAAATTGTCTTTTACATATAATTCAGATGAAAACGCAAGTGGAAAGGGCAGCAAGATAATATGTGACAAAAACTTGAAACCTACGAAAGAGTTACCTGCTATTTATGGATTGGGCAAACGTGAATAAGAATGATTTAGATTTTCTTTCAAAGCTTTTCGTCATGCATTAGTTAAAGAAGCTTTTTTCACTTAATTCCTTGCTTCCACCACTATAGAGGCTGATATAATTATAGTTGTAGGGTAGACATTTGGTTTGCCCATTATGGTAGCTTTCTATATCATTTTGGATGGAAGATTTTTGTTTATAGTAAGTGCTTATAGTTGGCACACTTATATTGGTTCTGATGCTAGAACTGTAGACACCTTAAAGTGGACATACTTGTGACCTTACATTTAATTATCATTTTTCCTCTATTAATTAATAGTTTTTTAATCATTAATTAATCATCTTATTTCGTCTAAATCCAATCATCTAACCATTCAATCATTTCCCCAAAACTAATTAAATAATTCATTTTATCTAATTAACTAATCTTTATTAATTAATTAAATTCAATTTCCTAAAGTTTAAAATCAAATATTTAAACTTATTAATTTATTCTTCTAAATTAAATTAAATTAATTTAATTTCACTTAAATGTTCTATTTTAAATCAAAATAGAATTGAATTATCTCATGTTTGAGTATTTTAATTTCTAAAATTAAATAATAAATCAACTCTTCAGTTTACTAAACCATCCCTCTTCTCTACAGTTAAGAGGTGGTGTTTACTGATTGCTTCTCTAGTTCCTTTTTATCTCAGCCATCCATTCTCAAGTTTCTGGGATCAATCTCATCCATCCAAATCATTTCCATTTCTATATAATCAACCCTTCTCAACCATTTGAAGGAGGTCTGGATTTCGAATCATTATGCACAATTACTCTGCAGGATTCTTGTACGAAGCATAAAGTGAAATCATTATCATATTGATCTCATTTTACCAACACTCCCAAGTCACAGATGTTATCAGTACCAAAATTGAGCACCATCCATACAACATTTCAAAAGGAGTAGAGAGAAGCAATAAAAGCTTCAAGCATTGTGGTTTCAATTTGTTTGTTTTCCTCTCTGATGCTTTCTATTTTATTGTTCATAAGTTTGTTCTTAGTAGTTTGATTGGTTTCTTTTATTGCAAATTGGTGCTACTAACCCTCGTTTGAATGTGCAGAATCAGATCCTATACATTTTGGTGAACCCGACGTGAACTAACAACCTGATAATCGCTTGCAGACGACCAAAATTATTTCTCGACCTCGAACGTACGACCACAATTTCATCTTTTTTTAATTTTTAATTTTTTGGGATATTATGTAATTTCGTAATTGACAAAAGAATTTTGCAATTGCCTTGTTTATTACTGCAATCGCTGCATGTTATTTCACAATTGATTATTCAATTTCAGTCTATGTTTTCTGTTATTTCGTAATTGACAAAAGAATTTTGCAACTGCATTGTTTATTACCGCAATTGATCTTGGTTATTTCACAATTTCTAAAATAATTTCACAACTGATCTATTTGCAAGTTTTTGCAATCGACAGAGTTATTTCACATTTGATGGAGTTATTTTGCAATTGAAGGAGTTATTTTGCAATCGAAGAAGGTATTTCACAATTGACAATTTTGTTTCGTTATCACATTTTTATTGTCGCAATTGAAATTTCAAAATGTTTTACAATTATCAACTTTTGAGAAAAAATAAATTAAAATATAATATTTAAGTATAAGTGACATATTTGTCACTTATACTTTAAGTTATATTTTAAATATATACTTTCAAGATGTTTGAGAGTGGTTTCAGATCTCTAGAAGGTAAAATGCAAAATCTAGATTTTGAAGGATTTAAAAAAAAATCAGACATAGCCAAATTTCAGGATTCAGCATGCATTACTAACCTTCTTGTTTCAACATATGTCTCTTCAAAATAAATCGCTTGTCAAAGACCGCGTTGCTTTAATAGTTTGCTTGCAGAAGAGGAGAGTTTGAAACATAAGACAAATCCAAAATAAAGAGAAATTCATTATATCAATACTAGCACATGTGTGGATTATCAATTCTAAATTGCTAGCATTTTTTGGGACTAACAATTTCTTAATAGCTTGTGGCATGGAAGAAACTTAAATCTAAAATCAATTCATTTGTCTTTTGGTGCTTAAAAAGAAAAGTGTATCCCAAACATCACAATTTCACTTTTCAAATTGGTGCATAAAATAGACATGTGGCTAACAACTGAACAAGGCAATCTAAAATCAATTCATTTATCTTTTGGTCCTTAAAAAAGAAAAGTGTATGCCCAAACATAATAATCTCATCTTTCAAATTAGTGCATAAAATTGACGAGTGGTTAATAATTGAACAAGGAAAAGTACTTTTGAAATTGGTGCACTTAAAACTGAACAAGCAAATATCATTTGGTTTGGGCTTAAATTTGAACACTCATGCTTGTATGGATGATAGATCAGTTCACATTTGATCTTTTGGTGCTTAATGCAATCAACCTTGTGTTTTGAGTCTTTGGTGCACTTGCACAATCTGTGAGAATAAAAAACTTTTTATTTTTAGAGAGGTTTGTCTGGGGTAAGTGCTTCTTTTTCAGAGGACCTTAAACTGGTAATCCTTTTGATCAGTATATAAACAATATGTGGGCCAAAGATTTGTCTTATATCTAGCCAAGATTGGGCGAGGTGTGTTGATGACAGTGGATGGGGTGAAGTATCCCTAAGTATCCAGCATGGTCAACTAGGCTCTTAAGTGAGTCACACATGTACAAACCGATTAGATAGAAGCCACAGACCCTACTATAACCCATTTAATTAGAGACCCGCCTGGTTTATCTCCAAACAAGTGCCTTATTATAGTGTAAGGGGTTGAATAATTCCCCCCCAAGATTCCTAACATATGTGTTCCAGGGTATTGTGTTGATGAAAGAGATCTTCATTAGCACGACACCAATGCCTGGGAAAGGCGAAAGCATGGGTACCTATGTCGTGGACCTTCATGTCCTAGTAGTGTGATAATTATTGTGTGAGATGACAAAAATAAAAAACATTGGGCCTAGATAACATAACATCTTGAAGCCAATTAACCATAGATTAATCTGTATGTCTTTGTTTTGACCACGTGAAAACCTTGCAACTTGAAAAAGTTGTAAAACATACACTATTTATTCTTAGGCCTTCAAAACACCGTGTCTATTGTGCTTGCTTGTGTGATCAGTTTTCAAAATGCAAAACCAACATCTTACACTGTCAAAATGAGTCAAACATGTTGAATGTCTAGGGTGTTAATAGAAGTCTATTCCAAAATCATCGTTCCAAAGTTCATCTTATTAGACAAAAATCTCCAAATTGCAATTAGATTTTCAAAACTGTCACATGTTGATGCAACTAATAGAAGTTTGTTGCAATTGATGAAAATTTACTGTAATCAATCCTTTTATTACCACAATCTATCCTTTTATTTCCACAATCGACCTTGCATTGTGCCGCAATCGACCCTTCATTTTGTCGCAATTGACAGAAGTTTGTCGTAATTGACCAAAAGATCTGTGTACTTATTTGGCCAAAAAAACTTGGATTCCTCTGTCAGAGCATTACATTTTATCTGTCTATGACCTTGGAAAATTCTCTCGTGTCATGTGAAAGGTCAATGTATTCATTTTAGGAAATAACAAAGAATTAGTGAAATCTCAAATATCTAGGATCATCCCTCTTTGTCAGTTCAGTTGTTGTTTCCCATTTATAATTCAACAATTTAGATTAGATTATCTTGATTGTATTATCTCAGTTCATCAATATTTTTTCAACGACTCTGTCTCATCTAAGGCTAGAGTAAAATAATATATTATCATCATTAATCTCTGAGATCAAGAGAAGTCAAAGTTTGTTCTTAGAATTACCCTTGTTAAAAAGGAGCTCGAGCTCTCTTCAAGAGGTTGTCCCTTTTGTTTGCTTTACATCACTCATTTTAGTTAAATCATGGATAACACCATGTCTTTTACACCTTTGGAGGTACTTATACTAGGTTAAAGGCTATAACCCAACAAGATGAATCCTATGTTAACCTATTTATCTCGTGGGAAGAACAACAAGAGGTCGACCCATTCATATACATTGATCCCTCGCTATATGTTGAAAATGTGCCTACACTTCCACGTGATTCCCAAAGGCCAACTATCTTTCAAGATATCACATATTAAGATCTAGAAGATATATAAAAATATACTTATTCTACACAAGTGGTAGACGTTGTGTTAGAATGAAATCCTGAAAGATTCCTAGCGATGTTAATCAAAAAAGGAGTCAAACTTGCCGCAAAATTCAACGTATCCATAGTATGGCCTGAGAACCCACTGGCAGGACATAACACAACCGAAAACTCTCAAATGAATCCTATGGTGTATCAAATCTTGTTTATGCCATCATCAACTACTACAACATCAACACAGACTGTATCTACACAAACTAACTCAACCACTCAAGCTAGCTCATCTTCCACTCAAAAAATGATGGGATCCCAAATGAGTGCACCCATGGCTTCTAGTTTATCTTAGACATCTACCTCATTGCCTTTCACATCAAGTGCTCAAATTATTTCATTAGCTTCTCAGATGAGAAATAACCTATTTTTCACTACTGAGACATCACAATCTATCCCTACTGGATTTGGATATAATGCTTCACAACAACTCGGATCAATCTCTGTAGGTCCAACATTCAGTCAATGTCTACCAAGAGCTAGATCTTTATTCCAACATAGATCTCAACCACAACAATCACAACAAACTTAGGCCCATCATTTACCCGATATCAACAAAACAATACATTGGGGAATCAATACCAAATCCCAAGAAGATTGTGCATCCCAATGCAAGGAACTCAAAGGCAAAGTCTTATACCAACTACGAGACAAAGAGTCAAGAATGGAAATGTTCCTCAGTCCCAGATGAACATTCTGATACAACAAATGCAAAACCTACAAACTCAAATGATAGATATGCAAAATCAAGGACAAACTAAGTCCTACACTACTGAGGACTTATACCCATATCCTTTTGATCATACTTTACACATGTCTCCATTTCCAGCACACTTTTCAAGGCCTAAGTTTGATAAGTATAGAGGCAACACCAATCCTATGGAACACATCAGGTAATTCTTTGCTAGTTTCATTGAAGTTGCACACAATGAAAATTACTTAATGTGACTATTTCCACAGAGTTTAACTGGACCAACAATGGAATGGTTCTCTCACTTACCACATGGCACTCACTCTTGGGGCAAATTGATTGAAATATTTATTACTCACTTTCATCACAACATAGAACGCAAGGTCACCATTAAGGACCTTTGTGATATCAAACAAAAGGAAGGGGAACCCTTTGTCAAAATTTTACAAAGATGGAGAAACATAGCCAACAGAATTATGTAAGATGTTCTAGATCCATATCTAATAGTCGTGTTCATAGATAATCTGATCCTGGACATGTGTTTTACTACAAAACTCCAAATTGCTCCCAATTTCAAACAATTGACAGAGCGAGGCGTTAGATGAGAGAAAAATTTGGTCAAAAGAGGAATCCTTGTGGATCCTACTCAAACAAACACCACCAAAACTTCAACTGATAAAGCTAAGTGGTGGAAAAAAGTAAAAATGTCACCAATAATGGTGTCATTGATGTCAAGACGGTCAATTATGCTCAACCAAAGATTGCATTGCAAGGGTCACCCATGCCAAATCAAACACCTGCAATGCAAACCCCATAGACAAATACTCAAGTTCAAATGCCAACTGCTCAAGCAACAACAATATCATAGAATTAACCCAACATGCAACACCAAAGATGATTTCTTTTTCTGAAACGTGAGTACACCCCACTAGGAGAATCAATCGAATCACCACTGAAAAAGTTGATCCAAGCCAATACGATCACTTTACCAAAAATCAAAGAATTTGAGCATGGTGTTGTGAAACCTAAGTGGTGGAACAATAATGATTTTTGCGAGTATTATCAAGTCAAGGGCCATAAGACATCCAAATGCTATCGATTGAAAAATGTTATACAAGACCTAATTGAACAACATATAATCAATGCCAACAATACTCAATCCAAGGGTACTACATATCATACCATTTTCAATGATCCTTTTCATAACCATAATAAAGGAAAAGCCTCCGTGTCTGGTAGTCAGTCCAAGCAGGTCAATTATACCTATTCTACCTTTGATAGTATGATAAATTGCATAAATCCCACAAAAATCCATGTTGCTGCCATTACTATCAGAGATAATAATGCCAAACGCATTGTTACAACTTGTCATTTCAAGGTTTTTATACAAGGAATGCCTTCTACTTTGGCTACACTAGAAAATCCCACACCAAATCCACAATCCATTTTGGTGGATCAACTCACGGGCACACTCGCCCATATCTCCATTTTTGAATTATTGTGCCTATCCCCAGAGCATCAACAAGATTTGGACCGAACTCTTCAAAATACAGCTGTCCCACAGGACATATCTCTAGAAAATTTCCAAACTATGGTCAATTATATTGTTGTTAACAAAGATGCCACATTTACAATCCATGATGTACCACCACACAAACCTCCACACAATGATCCTCTGTATTTTCTTTTCCAAGTGCATAAGCATGCGATCCAACAAGTCCTCATTAATGGAAGAGCTAGATTAAAAATATGTACTCTCAATGTAATAAAAACCTTGGGTTACTCAGAATCTAGTATTGATGTCACCACAAGAATCAATATCAGAGAATATGATGAAGAAGAAAGGTCATCTAAAGGTATCCTTGTATTACCAGTCAATATAGGGCCAATAATAAAGAGCACTCCATTCCAAATCCTAGAACTTGAACTAGGATATAACATGTTGCTCAGAAGGCCATGGATACATGACATTCAAGCTGTCCCTTCGACATATCATCAATGCATCAAATTTACCTACCAAGGAACAAAGATCATCATAGAGGGAGATCCCAACCCCTTTCAATATTGTAATACTATAAGATGTAGTGCAGACAATCAAGTATCATCGAATCAGGAAGCAAGTATTCCTTTTGCTTCTGATTCCATTCCAAAGGACATACTGAGATAGGAAGCCAAAAGCTCAATCCAAGACAAAAGGTGTGGTGAATACCACTATGAGGAAGCCTTCACCATCACCAATGTACCTCTATCTCCCAGATCATATGGAATGCCTAGACCAGTGGAAACAATTCAAGCTCCAGAACTTGTGATATTCGTATGTGCACCTACTACATTTGTTAAATGGGGATGCATAAGAAAAGAAAACCCCTTTGATATAGACATTAACACTTGTTTATATCAAGATCCTCAAGAGACACTAGCAGTACAAATAACCTTGACAAAATATGGAACTAGATATACTATGCTGCAATAATATGAATATGATGGTAAAACTGGTCTGGGGGCAAGACAACATGGATTGATCAAATTGTATTTACCACCAACTTAAAGGAATAAAAGAGGACTAGGATATGGTCAGAACAAAACCAGTACAATTGGTCAAGATACTTCAGTAGACTGACAAGAAATTTCTGAATCAAAATGGAGGGAAAATTGTAAGAAATAATAATGGAAGAGCAAAGGAACATAAACAATCCAAGAGAGCTAGAAAATGGAGAAATGTTACCATGAAGACCAGATCTAAGAGCATTCATCAAACGAGCCAAAGACAAGAGAGACAAAATGTTTTATAAGGGGAAAAGCAAAGAAAAACCCCTTTGTGATATTATGAATGAGGCCATAGCCTAAAGAGAAAATAGAGAGAGAGAGTGCAAGATGCACATTACAATAACTTCTTCATGGATCATTCTTCATACTTTCATTACAAGAAATGAGAGAGGAGCATCTCTTAAATAGAGATGAGAGAGAGGAGTTGGAATGTAACTCCCAAGTATATGAATGCCACCATTCATAAGTGTGTGTGACATGTGTCGAAGTCCTCTTAAG
>MU224743.1:1506422-1517768 GCA_018584345.1 Thuja plicata
ATAAACTACTTTCCTTATTAAGGAATTACATAAGATGAGTTGTCCTCCCACTAGAGGACAAAATACATGTAGGGATACCATATGAATCTCCAATTTAAAATACAAGTAAAGATTAGATATTCTAACAAAAATCAAGGGCGTAACCCAATCAACAATATAGTCTAGCAACAATTGCCACCAGAATTGAAAACCAAAAATTCCCAAATAACACTTAATTAGTAAATCTTGGACAATGTGGAAAGTGAAATACTTGATGAGAATTCTAGTGTGACTGATTCTCATGAATATGACTGGTTATCCATCCATAACTTTGAATCGCCCATTCCTGGACATTCCCCTTGATTCACGAGTACCGTAAGCCTCAATGACATGTTCGACCAACTAAACCTAGAACATCAACCCTATATTGATAAGAATGTCGATGTCCATTCCTTAGATGGTGCATCTACTTCCCATACCAGATTTTTCAGAACTATCACTGCAGTTCCATTTGCCCAAACTGAGTCTTCCTCCCATATTGACCTTTGTTTAGTCTACCCTGAGCTAATAGATTAGGACCAACAAGGACATACTGACATAGAAATTTTTTAAAATGATAAAGTCATTGCAGACTTCATGGGGCTTTGTGAAGGAATACCATCAGGAGATCACAAGGCAGGATTCTCCTTCGAATCAGACAGATCAACATACTTTGGGGAGGAGGCTCCTCTTTCTATTTACAAAGGTTAAAAAAAGAGAGACATTAAGTGAAAACTGAAAGTTGCTTTCTCAACATGAAAAAGTAAAGATAAAGGATGTATCTTCTCATGAAAACCTCTTTGAGGCACCAAAGGATGGAAATTTGGATCTCCTCCCCTTAAAAGAAGAATAATTGACATTTCTAGAAGAGGAAACAGAGGTAGTGAATCTAGGGGATGAAAATAATCCTAAGAACATCTATCTGGCTAAATCTCTTCCACCCAAGGAAAGAGAATAGTTTATTAATTTTTTCAAAGAATGACAGATCAACTTTACTTGGTCTTTTCCTAACATGCCAGGTTTGGATCTAGATCTCGTACTACATCACCTACCACTTTTTCCAAACATAAAGCTAGTAAAACAAAGGTTAAGAAAGATGCATCCTCACATTTCTCCACTTGTTAAAGTGGAACTTGTTGGGTATATTTATGGTTTTTCTGAGTCTTGCTAAAAGTTTTGGTTCCCAGTGTCAATTGTGCCCTAAAGTGTCAAGGTCTGTTCAAGTGTATCATCAATTTTTCTTGCAAGTGTTGATTTCTAAGAAATAGAGTGCAAAAATGGTTCAAAACTCTAATCCCTAGGTCATTTATGTCCTTTTCATGCAAAAAACCTAGTCCTTCATAATCTGGTTCTAATTTGAAGTTACTTTTATCGAGTAATTTAAGTGGTTTAAGTCATGTGCCCTTTTGGAGACTTACTCAATCACTTAATCTTGAAACCAAGACTGAATATTCCTTATGGTCTGGAGACTTGGTGCAAGATTTAGTCTCTTAATATCAAGAAGAAAAGAATATTCTCTCAAAGATTGTGAGATTAAGCGCGGGCAGTTGATCTTTCTCTAATCGTGTGTCTTGCGCTAGATCTCTTGATTAAAGCTTACTTATAAGATTTCTTCAGCGACTTAGAGATTCATTCAGTCATGTAATCTCGCAATCCTCCCAAGGTCAATATAGAGTTTACATTTTCTTAGTCATGTGAGCTCCAAAATAAATTAGAGTTAAGTGAAAGATTCAAAGTTTTAGCGAGGATCGTTGATCTTTTCCAAGATGAGTGGCTGCTGTATGATCTCCCAATTAACTCATGAGTTAGTAAATATTTTTTAGACTTGGAGATAAATATTTTTGTGTAATCTCCATCTAGACCTATGGTTGAGATTAAGTAAAGTTCATTCTGAGTTAAGAGATAGCCTAGTCGCGTGATCTTAGAATGAAAGCGGGGTTAAGCATATAGTCTCGAGATTCAGTGTAGGCTATTGGATAAAATAAAGATCAAGGGTAGTCATGTAATCTCTAGATAGAATAAGCAAGTACAAAATGACTCAGAGACTCGGTGCAAAGCGTAGATCAAGATTTAATCATGTGGTTTGCGCGTGATCTCAGAATAGACTCAGGGTAAAGAAAAACATTCAGGGACTTAGAGTTTTCTCAGTCCTGTGATCTCCAAATGACTTAAGGTTAAGTTGAAGTAACGATTGAGTTAATAAGAAATATATGAACTGTTGACATGTCTTAAATCTAGCGGTGTGCACATGATCTCTGAACAGATCCATGGGTAGTTGAAATGCTCAGCAATTTAGAGACTTAGTTAGTCAAGAAATCTCCAGATAGGCTCAGAGTTAAAATAGGGTTATTCTTTTTCCTTATTGCGTGATATCTGAATGAACTCAAGGTTAAGATAGAAGATAAGAGATTCAACGAGGATCATAGATCTCATATTAGATGAACTCCTAGCGTTAAGTCTCTAGATGAAACTTGAGTTAAGAGAAATATTCAGAGACTTAGAGATCTATCAGTCGCTGAATCTCCAGATTTAAATCATGGTCAAAGTAAAGCCTAGTAAGGTTTAATTAGTGATTTAGAGATAAGAAGGAACATGTTACTTAGTGTTAAGAAGTAAATTAGATGCTAAGTCAGGTTAAGATGATTGGCCAGCGTGTAATCTCAAAACAAAGCTAGAGTTAAGAAAATCATCTAGTGACCTAGAGAGGACCGTAGATCAAGATCTCATCGAGTGGCTAGAGCTAAGTCTCATAATATAACTAGAGTTAGTACATAAATTTAGTGACTTGGAGATAGAGCAGTCACGTGATCGCCAGATAAAACTGTGGTCTAAGTATGGTAAAACCTTAAGGGTTTTCTCTCGCGCCATATCAAGGAAATATTATGAAAAGCCAGGGCCTATTAAAGACCAAAGATTCTGACACAGTACAAGTAATCCAATGAGCTATGAAAATCAAGAAAAAATGGCCAATAAAATAGCATGTTGAGCCTTTTTGCATAAAATAAGGATTTAAAACTTAAAAAAGCACTCATGAATCTTCCAACTAGGCTATTCAAATTTGATTATTTGTCAACTTCAGGCGCCATGGCTAGGAAAGAATTGATGTCAAGGCATGCAGAGTTATTGCATAAGTGATTGAACAATAGTTTCCAAGTTCTCAACTAGACCGGTGCATTCAATTTTTAATAATAAATAGATGCAACCTTTGTACATTTCTAATTACCAAAGTTTTCAAAGTATAGAGAAGAGAATCACCAAAGTTTTCTAGAGTTCTCAGAGCGTAGAATTTGCTTAAGTTCAAAGAAAATTGTGAGAAGAAGCCTACATCTGAGTAAAGAATTGTTTAGAAGAATCAAAGAGGATGAGTCAAGATGGACCAAGTGGGCCTTCAACTAGTGGAGGAAGTAAAGACGCAGAAGAGGAGTAGAAAGTGAAGAGGAACTACTCTGATGAATTCATGGCTCTGCTACCTGGGACCAACCAAAACAAAGAGGTAAATGATGAAATTTTCTATGATGACATGTCAAATTGTAGAGATCCAAATACCCCTAGGAATTTTGGTTACCATTTATTCAACTACTTTCTAGTAATAGGGACAAAAAAATTCCCATATCAAACCCTTGCACATTAGGTCTAGCTAAACTGATTCTCCCAGATGTCTTCATAGACGTACACTTGTTAATTGAGCTTGCCAGAAAGTATGATCCCATTGCTAGAATTATAAGAAAGGGTGATGAATAAGCCTTGGTTACTTTGGATAGGGCTTCTTTCATGAAATCCTTTGGGATATACCATCCCTGTACTACAAAGATTGATTTGACAAAGTTACAAAATAAGTATGTCAGAGAGACCACCATTGTCAGTAGATTGATCCAGGCTCATGTGCCCAAATCAAATAGAAATTATATAGCTTCCCTACCAAATTTTGGTGCACCATATTTTTACAAGGGTTTGAGCTTCTACGTGAAGCATATTGCTTATGGGCTGTGTAGGGTGTTGGGGATGGATGGGGGCAGTGAGAGGTTGCCTATAGAATAACTGATGATTATTCTAGACATTTAGAATTCACATGCCAATACTAACTTTGACTACATTTAGTATGTCATTGACAAGATACATCAAAGCCTCATAGATATCCATAAGAAATCCAACCCTAAGTTCATGCATTATTCTAATTTAATGTATTTAATTATGTACTTCAACATCAACAACATAGACACACAAAATTTGAGACCAAGGATGCAATTCCGTGACCAACCAAACCCTGTACAACTCTAGATTAGGGTTTGGAACTATACTTTAAATGAAAATCAGTACTGTGGTTTTCAAAACTAGATTGTGTATCCACTTTTCAATTTTCTAGGTCTAAATGTGACAAGGCTGCTAATCAAAGTGCTTCAACTTCTCAAACCTTTCCAGTATGTGGAGAAATGGTTAGGAGATCACAATTGGGGAGATTTTTACTTTCAGAAAACCTTTACTTTGATTAGGGTTTATGGATGTTCTCAACCCCCACACATACTTCCACAGTATGTGCCTCCAAGAGTAGTTGTAATGGAGTTTATCTAGCAGCTAATGTGGATAGATAAAGAGCACTTAGCTCCCCACAGAAAAGGTACTTTCACACCCAGGCAGTTCAAGGTTTATAACTTTACCATTGGGAAAAGAGCCATGGATGCCGTGAATAGATGGATAGGGCAATACAGGATGAGCATGGCCTTGTGCAGGTATGCAAATCTGAAAGGTTTCATTAAGAGTGCAAAGAAGCTGATAACCCCAAGCATACCTATTATCAAGGAGCATGAGGAATGTATTGAAGAAGACCTTATTAGAAACATCTTGGAACATGAGGAAGCAGTGAGAAGAGCTAAACAGTACCAAGACTTGATAGGCTTGGAGAAAAAAATGATTAAAAAGGGGATCCCCTTTGGAGGTTTCTTCCTAGGAGTCCCTTATTTGCAAAGACTCACCAAAATTATTGAGTCTTATAATACATTATACAATCAACTTGAGGGACTGATTAAGGATAAGGTAAGAGGTCCTGAGAAGCATTCATCCTCTGAGTATGAAGAGGATAGTGAGGGAGGTTACTCATTACATAGTCCTCCTCCCATGGATCAACCACTTGTAACAAAGAAAAGCACGGAATTGGATCTTACACAAGTACCTGAGGTTGAGGTGACTAATGAGCCCCCAAGAAAAAAATAGAGAGTAGAACAAGGGGATCCTTCTCAAGAAAGGACACAAGAGAAGATAAAGGACAGAGTGAGTGCCTTGATCACTGGTGATAGGCAGTACCACCATCAAATGAGGAAAAATATCAGGGAAGGGAAGAAGAAAGAAAAGGATATCCAAGAAGAAATTGAATTACCCCTTCAGCTTGTTAGAATGACTGAGAGGGGGGGGGGTGAGTCAGTGGGCTCAAAAGTTAATCCAATAAATCAACCTAAAACTTTATATCAAAAATATAAACCTATAATTATCTTCAGTCCTACAAGATGTATTCCTTTAAGTAATCTTATCAAATAACTAATGCTCGGAATATACTATTTATCCTTCTTCTTAAGCTTTACCGAATAGTAGTCTAGCCTTTACTGAAATACAGTAAATAACTTAGTGTTTACCAATCAATCCTATTTTAGTAATGTGTAAAGAAAAATATTAAAGCAATGAACCATATACACATGGATTTTGAACATGGAAACCATGTTAAGGGAAAACCCACTTGGGACCGATAACCCAAATTTTTCACTCTTCTAAAGTGAGCTCAGTGAAGAGGCAACCCTGATAAAGGTTACAAACACACTATTAAGTGAGACCTTGTTAGAGGATTTAAATATAATAGTTTGTCACTTGATATCTGGAATTTCATTATGCTATCTTCATGAGAAAATTTTTGATACTCCTTGGGAGGTATCTCAATATATAAAGGATAATTAAATCCCACATTGTTAAGAGATTTTCTGAATCAATAGTTAAACTGAAACAATATATGATCTGTTCATATATAAAACTTAAACTTGTAGATGTTTAGATCTATTGTAAGCTCATAATACCTTTCTGATTAATTTTTCCTTTTTTTTCCTTTGCTCCACTTCTTTTTGCTCGGTGATGTTGTTGCTTCTTTGTTGCTCGATGTCCGCAAAAATGTTAGCTCTGTTCTTCAACTTGTTTGATCAGGACTTTATAAAGACTTCTTATCTTCACCAGTAGTCTCTTTAGAATCCTTTTTTCTCCCCCCAATTCATAATGAATTAGCTTATCTCTCTTATAGACATGATTTCACCTTTTCTAAGTCCTTGTCTTTCTTGTTCTTGACGTGATCCACAAATCTTGTCATTCTTTCTTTAAAGCTTGCTTTAGTTTTATCCCGCAGATTTCTCTTTGACAACTGGAATAAAACTAGCCTTAATCTTAGCTTATCTATAGATTTTAACTGGTCGATGCAAACAATGTAATCAATCAGTTAACTCCATATTTAGCTCCTGCCAGCTAAGTCTTTTTTCATTTCTGAACTTTAGTTCTGATTGGTGTTTAACTCCTTGTTTTCTCGGTCTCGACTTCAGTTATATCAGGCATCTCTGTCTGTCAGGGTTGTCTGTTGATTGGGAAACACTATGAATTTTAGTTCTATTCAAGTATTACTTAGGTTCTGCTCGGTAATGCTTGCTCGGGTATCACTGTGACTCTTCTCGGGGTTTCTCTATCCGTCGGTGTGCACTGTCCGTCGGTGTTTGTTGTCACTTGGTGTATACTAAAATTTTATGCATTATTGATAACATAACCTTTATCTCTTCAGTTCTTTGAATTATTTGACAATATGTATATAACCAATAAGATTATATCAAGTTGACATCAGTGACAATAAAATACATTAACTTATTTAATGTCTTGCATTAACTTTCTACATCTCAGTGATCATCAAATTAATATCTTCAAACATTCAATCAGTTATAGTTCATCATTCTCTCCCTTTGGCATTGATGACAACATACTACATTACTACTAATACAATATTAAATTTATCAATTGTAGTTCCACAATTTACCAAATTGATTGTTCTATAACCAATACACATATTTGGCTCTCGGTAAGCTATTCTAGCTTAAATTTGATTGTTGCAGAGTTCTCTCTTCATTCTTCATTCCCTTCACTGGATAGATGCAGCAAATTCTAATTCTGTCTCTCCCTTTGCTATAGAATCTCTTCTCCCTTTTCTGGATAGATATGTAGTGTTATATTTTCCAATTCTCTCCCTTAGATGGATGTTTCTTTGAATCTTTCTCTTATGTTTTCTCTCCCTTTGATTGTACCTCTCCTTGATGGATAATTTTGTTCATATCTCTTTTTCCTTTGAAAATAGTAGATATACTCTCTCCCTTTGAGTCATCTCTCCCTTAGGATACTTCTCTCCCTTTGGATGATCATGATGGATATTTCATATGGATATATAATCTCTCCCTTTGACAACAATACCAAACTATATCCTTCCTCCTTTTTATAATATACTCCTTGAATTTTCCTTTCCATTAACAATACAATAAATCTGGTGTTTAGTGTAGATAAGTACCTTTTTGTGTACTGATGTATCTTGGCAGTCCATCTCTTTTCTTGAATAAACATGAATGATCTTCTGATTATGTGTAGGCTGATGCAGCCTCTTAGTCAGCTTAGTGACCAATAGACAAGGGTCAGACCCCTAGTCTCTTTCTCAGGTACTTAAATGTATCTTTAGGCAATGGCTTTGTGAATATGTTTGCTAATTGTTCCTTGGATTGAACATATTCCAATATCACCTCTTTCTCTTGTACTTGTTCTCTTAAGTAATGATACTTTATAGCAATATGCTTAGTCTTAGCATGCATGGAAAGATTCTTTGAAATGTTTATTGCACTTGTATTATCACAATAGATAATCACTGGTTCAAGAATTTTCATATTCATACCTTCCAGTAATTATTTGATCCTGCAATGTTAGAGCAATTTGTAGTAACAACCACATATTTAGCTTCTGTAGTAGATTGTGAGATGCATCCTTGCTTCTTACTTATCCATGTGACAATTCTGTCACCCATTAATAATTTTCCTCCTTTTGTGCTCTTTCTATGATCTAAGTTTCCAGCCGAATCAACATCTGTATAGAATTGAAGCTCAAATTTGCCTTCTCTTTTATACCATAAGCCATAGTCCTCAGTATTCTTTAGATATATCAGAATTCTTTTGAGAGCAGTCATGTTTGATTCCTTAGGATTAGCAGATAATCTTGCAACTATTCCAACTGCATGTGCTATATCTGGTCTAGTATGAACAACATACATGAGTTTTCCAATCATAGATCTATATAGGGTTTGATTTACCTTGGTTGACTTGTCTTCCTTTGTCATCTTACATATGGTTTCCATAGGTGTTCCAACTGGTTTGCGATCTTCCATCTTGAATATCTTCAGCACTTCCTTGATGTATTTGGATTGTGTGATATAGATGCCTGCATCCTATTGAAGAATATATAGACCAAGAAATAACTTGATCTCCCCAAACATTGACATCTCAAACTCTTTGCTCATTTCATTAGCAAATGATTTGCATAACATATCATATGATATCATCAACAAATATTTCAGCAATCAAAATGTTATCATCATTATCTTCTTTTAAATACAGATTGTTATTTTCACTTGTTCTTACAAATCCAATACTTATGAGATAGGAGTGAATTCTTACATACCATGCTCTAGGTGCTTGTTTCAATCCATACAAGGCTTTGTGTAGTCTAAAAACCATGTTTCTCTTGTTAGGATCAACAAACCCTTCTGGTTGTTCAATGTATAACTCTTCTTCTAGTATTCCATTCGGGAATGCAGATTTGACATCCATTTTGTATACCTTCAATCCTTTGAATGTAGCATAAGCAAGTATAATTTCGAGTCCTTCTAGTCTACCAACGGGTGTAAAGGTTTCTCCATAGTCAATACCTTCTTCTTGTGCATACCCTTTGCATACTAAGCTTGCTTTGTTCCTTGCAACTTCACCTTTCTCATTCAGCTTGTTTCTTAATATCCATTTGGTACCAATGACATTCTTTTCATTCAATCTAGGTACTAATGTCCATGTTTTTTTATTCTCAATCTGTTCTATCTCTTCATTCATATCACTAACCCATTCTTCATTTTCAAGTGCAGTATTAACAAATTTAGGTTTAAAATCACAAATTAAACATCTAGTGTTCAGTGACTTACTTCTTGTTCTCATTCCAGCCTTCTTGTCTCCTATGATCTGGTTCTATGGATGGTGTCTTCTGACATACTTGGAAAGTAATAGTTCAACTCTTTTTTCATCATTCTGATCATCATCTAGACCTTCAATCTAAACTCCATCGCTCGGGACATCATTTTGAGCAATATCCTGATTTTTGGTGTTTGCAGCCTGATGCTCGGGTGCATTGTTCTGTCACTCGGGAGTGATACATTGTTGCGGGGGAAAAGTGTCAGGTTCTTCACTATAGACAAACATGTTGTAGTCTTCTGGTTCCTTTCTACTTTCCTTATCATTTTTCTCTGCAAATTCATCTACTCTGACATTTGCACTTTCAATTATTTTGTTAGAGAATTTGTTAAGACATTTATAAGCCTTGCTTTTGGTAGAATACCCTAAAAACATTCCTTCTTCACCTTTGGAGTCAATATTTCCATTTCTATCATCTTTCAAAATATATCATTGACTTCCAAAAATTATGAAGTAACTTACATTGTGTGTGTATCCATACCATAGCTCATAAGGTGTCTTATTGGTGTCTTTCTTCAATTGAACTATGTTCAATGTGTAGACAGTAGTACTGATAGCTTCTCTCTAGAATGTTTGAGTGATTCTTTTCTCAATCATCAGTGTTCTGGAACAATCAACAATGGATATATTTCTTCTTTCAACAATCTCATTTTGTTGTGGTGTTCTTGGTGCATAAACATGTCTTTGAATTCCATGCTCATTACAAAAGTTAGTGAATTCATCAGAAATAAATTCTCCTCCTCTATTTGATCTTAAGAATTTCAATTCCTTACCACTTTGTTTTTCTACAATAGCTTTATACCATTTAAAAATCTTTAATGCTTCTGATTTCTCTTTTAAGAACATAATTGTCATCATTCTAGAGTAATCATCAATAAAGAGAATGAAGTATGTATCACCATAGTAACTATTTGTTCTTGTTCGTCCACATATATTTGTATGGACTAATTCTAGAATGGTATTAGATGTGTAGGTTTTTCTCTTGAAACTAGAATTTGTCATTTTACCTTTTTGACAATTCTTACACATGACATGATCGGGCTTTGACATGCTCGGTAAGCCTCTTGCTTTCCTTTTATTGCTTATCCTAATCATATTGTCAAAATTCACATGACATAACCTTTTATGCCATAATCATATGTCTTCATTTCTATCCATTAAATAATTGGTGTTAATGTCATCAAGATAGAATAGGTTACCTTTTGTATGTTCACCAGTTCTGATCAACCTTCCTGATTCATTAAAGATCTTTGCCTTTTTGTTCTCAAATGCAACTTGGTGACCTGTGTTATTCAGTTGTGAAACACTCAATAGATTATAGTTAAGTCCTTTTACCCAGTATGCATTTTCACTTCTGATCAAATTATTCAACATTATGGTTCCTTTACCTTCAACCGGACAAGGTGAGTCATTACCCATTCTTACTGATCCACCATTATAATACTCAAAAGTTTCAAACTTTTCCTTATCTCTAGTCATGTCATGAGTACAACCACTATCAATAATCCAGACATCATTTTTACTAACCTTAGATATGAGTGCAGTTTCAAAATACCTTTCCTCTTTGTCTGAATCATCCTTCATGGCAACAAATACCAACTCAATATCTTCATCAGATTCAATGTTAGTAATCTCAGCTTTGTTCTCAGCCAGGTAACAAGATTTCTTCCCTTTGTCCTTGTAGTCTTAGTTGTCTCTTCTGTCAGATTTTTGGTTGCTTTGGTAATCTCTATCATCACCTCTTTCAAACCTTTTTTCATATGATCTATCATTGTTTCTGTCTTCTTTTCTTTTGTTAGGACATCTAGCAACAAAGTGTCCAATCCCTTTACAATTAAAACATACCAATGGTAATTTTCCTTTGTATCTACCTTTGCCTCTCTACAATCTTATAGCCATTAGTGCTTCAATCTCATCATGTTCTTGGTCATCACTATCACTTTCACTATCATTTCTCATAGTGTGTTTATGACTTGACTTACTTATTTTCAAAGAAGATTTGAATGCAGACTCAATAGATGGTAAGACACTGTTATCAAAGTTATTC
>MU224743.1:1517818-1534369 GCA_018584345.1 Thuja plicata
ACTTTCACTATCATTTCTCATAGTGTGTTTATGACTTGACTTACTTATTTTCAAAGAAGATTTGAATGCAGACTCAATAGATGGTAAGACACTGTTATCAAAGTTATTCATCTCAAATGAAATAAGTATACCAACCAAACTATCTAGAGTGACATTGTTCTTTTCTACTACTCTCATTTCTTGTATAGCAGATATTCTAATAGCATTAACACATAGTAATGTTCTTAGGATTTTACTTACCACTATTTCTTCTTCAAGTACACCTCCAACTCCTCAGATAGCATTGACTACCTATTTGATTCTGCAGCTGTACTAAGTGATGTTTTCTCCTTCTTTCATTCTTAAGTCATCAAACCTTCCTCTTAGGCTTTCTGCCTTATCTCTTAGTACATTTACATCTCCTCCATGTACAAGCTTCAATTTTTCCCACATTTTATTTGCAATGGTGCATGTTTTGACATCTTCAAATTCAACATCAGAGAGCGAGGAAGAAATTTCTATCATTATAGAATTGTGCTCATGCTTTTCTCTCAATTGATCAAGTGTGTGAGGTCTAGTAGGCAACACATATTCAGTATCCAAGTATTGAGTAACATCATTTCCAATACCTAATATTTGGAGTCTTATCCTACTTTTCCATGATGCAAAGTTGTCTTTGTTCAACTTAGGCACATCCCTTTTACTCATCTTTTGATCTTTAGCTTGAGTCTTTAAAATCCCTTTCTAAGCACACAGTATCTGATACTAATTGTTAGAATAACTGAGGGGGGGGGGGGGGGGGNGGGTGGTTGAATCAGTGGCCTCAAAAGTTAATCCAATAAATCAACCCAAAACTTTATATAACAACTATAAACCTCTAGTTATCTCAAGTCTACAAGATCTCTACCTTTAAGTAATCTTATCAAATAACTACTGCTCGAAATATGTTGTTTATCCTTATTCTTAAGCTTTACCGAATAGTAGTCTAGCCTTTACCAAAATACATTTAATAACTTAGTGTTTATCGATCAATCCTATTTTAGTAATGTGTAAAGCAAAACATTAAAGAAATGCACCATATACACATGGATTTTTAACGTGGAAACCTTGTTAAGGGAAAAACCACTTGGGACCGGTAACCCAAAATTTTCACTACTCTGAAGTGAGCTCGGTGAAGAGCCAACCCTGTTAAAGGTTACAAACACATTGTTAAGTGCAACCTTGTTAGAGGATTTAAATATAATAGTTTGTCACTTGATATCTAGAATTTCACTATGCTATCTTCATGAGAAATGTTTTGATACTCCTTGGGATGTATCTCAATATATAAAGGATAGTTAAATCCTACTTTGTTAAGAGATTTTTTGAATCAATGGTTAAATTGAAACATTATATGATCTGTTCATATATATAACTTAAACTTGCAGATGTTCAGATCTATTGTAAGCTCATAATATCTTTCTGATCAATGTTTCCTTTTGTTCCTTTGCTCCACTTCTTTTTGCTCGGTGTCCGCATAAATGTTAGATCTGTTCTTCAGCTTGTTTGTTCAAGAGTGTATGAAGACTTCTTATCTTCACAAGTAGTCTCTTCAGCATCCTCCCCCCCGATTCATAATGAATTAGCTTGTATCTCTTATAGAGATGATTTCACCATTTCTAAGTCTTTGTCTTTCTTTTTCTTGACATGATCCACAAATCTCACCATTCTTTCTTTAAATCTTGCTTTAGTTTTATCCCATAGATTTCTCCTTAACAACTGGAATAAAATTAGCTTTGATCTTAGCTTATCTATAACTTTTAAATGGTTGATGAAAACAATGCAATCAATCAGTTAAATCCATATTTAGCTCTTGCCAGCTAAGTCTTTTGTCATTTCTAAACTTCAGTTCTGATCGGTGTTTAACTCCTTGTTTTCTCGGTCTTGAATTTAGTTGTCCTCGGGCATCTCTGTTCATTGGGTTGTCTGTCAATTGGGAAATAATGTGACTTTCAGTTCTATTCAAGTATTACTTAGGTTCTGCTTGGTAATGCTTGCTTGGGTATCACTGTGACTCTTCTCGGGGTTTCTCTATTCATTGGTGTGCACTGTCTGTCGGTGTTTGTTGTCACTTGGTGGATACTGAACTTTTATGCATTACTAATAACATAACCTTTATCTCTTCGGTGGTTTGATCCTTTGACAATATGTATATAACCAATCAGATTATATCAAGTTGACATCAATGACAATACAATACATTAACTAATTTAATGTCTTGCATTAACTTTCTGTAGCTCGGTGATCATCAACTTAACATCTTCAAACATTCAATCAATTATAGTTCATCACAACTATGTTAAGATGAGAGAGAGCTCCATCAAGAAGAGTTCCTCAGTGATGATGCCTTCATTAAGACAGAAGAATTCAAGAACTTCTTGATTTGGAAGAAGCAACAAGAAATTGGAGCTCAATTACAATTGACAGAGGGTGTCTCTACACAAAGTGAAGCTTTGCAATTTGTACAAGCCTATGATCCTAAAATAGAGAATATAACACCTAGAGAGGCTAGATAGCTAGTAAAATCTAGTGGAATGTTACTTGTGCCTGGGTGGGATGTGGCTTCTGCATTTATAATTGACCAAATAAGGAAACAACCAAATGCTAAGTTGTCTTCTGAGACCCAAGTGGGGGAAATGATAAGAGGCTATGGATATGACCCCAGATCTCAGACTTTAGTAATGTGGTCTTTAGCTCCAAGGACACAAAAGCCATCCCTGGTTAGTGTTGAAGAAAAGATGGATAGAGATAAGATTATATGGTCTATCCACAACACTTCAGATTTAGAAATCTCTCAAGCTATTACCCACTTTGCACACCTTAATGAGGCAAAAATAGAGCAACTATCAAATAGATATCAAAGACTCTTTGATGAGTAAACTGTTGTGGTGAAGGATAGAGAGGTATACTTGATTAAGATCAAAGCATTTTAGGGGGAGGTAGAAACTTTGAAAAGGAAATTAGAGGAGGCTCCTAAAGCTCTCCCCACTCCACCCAAAGAAGTTGTGTCTATTCAAACATAGAATACAAAGGATTTCCTACAAGAAATAGGGCAGTAAGGCCCAGGTCAGAATAAAATGGATTTAGAAGCCTTATGGAAAATATTGCAGCACAAGATAGATGTCCTGAAAGGTAAAGTTGACTTGGTGCACAAGGCTTATAATAAGTTACCTGGCCTAGAAATAGAGGTAAAGGGCCACATTGCAACTTTGGACCCATACTTTAGCACTTGGTCAAGTAGGGGATCATTATTTGAGAGGTTAGAAGCCTTGCAAATACATAGGATAGGTCTCCCAGAGATAGTTTGTCAAGTGGGGGGAGATGATTGAATAGATTGTAGCAACATTGTCTTTATTCAAAGGTAAAGCTAATCAAATCCAAGCAAGGATTAATATGTTTGGTCGAGATTTCAACAGATTTATTCCTCCAATTAAGGGAGAAGATGATAAGATCAAACCAATAGAAGAATGGAGAAATGATTTTTATACTCTACTGCCTATTAAAGAGGCATTCATAATAGATATCAGTGTCCTGGACATGGATAGATTCAACAAGACCTTGGGTGAAGCTTTTAAACTAGAGATAGACTTTGTGAAGTTTCTCATAGATGTTAAGGCCATAACTAATGCCATGTAGGAGAGGCAAAAAGTACAATTATAGAGAATTAAAAATTTTAATTAGCCTTCAAAGGCAGAAGTTACACAGTGGGACAACATCACCAAGCCTAAAAAGAAGAAACCAACAACGATCGACTTGGATGTGATGGATGAGGAGTAGAATGGCACCTAACACCTGATCAATGAGCACAGGGAGGGTAGTCATCAGAAATAATAGTGTAAGTTAGCCTAAATTGGTAGTCACTAGGTATCACAACAACCTTAAGAGGTTACCCATAATATCTGCAGACGAAGGTGCCGACTGCCAAAGATTTGGAATCATTTGGAATCAATTACTCAAGTGTTTTTCTCCACCGACTCAATATGTAACTGTAATTTTGTCTTTTAGTACTTTTAGGTTTAGCATAGCTATCCAAATCTTGTTGCAGCCATTCTCTTTAAGGATTACAAGATGGCTAGTGCTCTCTATATATAGCAAGTTGTAAGATATTGTAAAGAATGGTGAATTCACAACTGCAAGGTAGACTTCTTCTTTTTGTCTAGTTTTCAAACTTTTGTCTCTCTGAATGTATTGAAGAAAAAGTATATTAATAAAATATAGTGGAGTTTCCTGTTTAATATCTATGATGTCTTCTTGTATTTCTATTTATGCTCTTGTATGTTTAATCTTTAAGGCATTTTGAATGTACTGGTTATAAGGTAACTATGTGATTATTTGTAAGTTTCTTTCAAGGAGGGAGTAAATCTTATGAGTAGTTCCAGAGGGCTAGATATTAGTGTGAGAATTTGATACATGGGTGTGGGAATGAGAAGATAGTTTGTAAGGCACTCTATTTGGGCTTCATATGTGTTTCAATTAATTTATTTTTGTGAATGTATATCTCAATTGACTCTTTTCCCAGGATTAGGCACTGGTCTAGGTTTTGATAAGTAGTTATCATCATCAAACTTAAATCTAAACAATCATTTAATTTTCTACTATTAAGAAGATATGTGTTTAATCAATTGTATTGAAGTATACAATTCACTTTGTTGATTCCTTGGAGAGAGAATCATTAGGTTAGCCTTCCTGAGTCAAGAACTCTAAAAAGAAGAAGGATGAGAATCCTTGTTTCACTGTTATTTTCCCTTGTCAGGTTCATGGTCTGGCTTGTAAAGCTCTACATAAGAATGGTCTTGTTCATCTGCAAGATGTGTTATCAATTGTTTCAGTAAAAGGTAGGAGGCAAATCAGTGTAACCCTTGATCCACTGTTCAGTTTATAGAGAAGCAGTAATCTATAAAAGGTACACCCGCCTGAGTCTATGGAGCTCAAAGAAGAAGGAGGATTAATCCTCATCAATTAGACTTTTACTTGTATGAATCAAGAGTTGGGAATATAAGAGTCAAGAATTATTTCTATATTGAGATTCTACAAGAAAAGTCTCTAACAAATTGGTGACTCTACTGGGGACGGTTTGAGAAACCATGTTTAGTCTGTCGTAGATTTTCTGGTACAACTTTCTTCCAAATACATTTGATCTAGTCCTGAGTTTAACTAAAAACATTGGAGAGAAGTGGGTTTTAGCAGTAAGTTTTCAAAGTTCATAGAGACTAATTCTTTTATTGCTCCATTTCTTGTAAAAATTCTGAAAAATCTTTCCCATACTAGTTGTGGGTAGCGACTCTAACTCTATGTATTCCACTGTGATTTGCAAATTGAAACATTGAAAATTCTTGCCTGATTTTAAAACGAGTCGACAAAGAAACACCAGGTCTTATTTTAAAGCTAATCCTAAGAAAGATATAGGAGAAGAGCTCCATAAACCTGGAAGGAGATAGTGGTTCAAAAGAGGTGGATCAAAACACAATTCTCCCCATATGTCTAAGGGGAGAATGGAAACCCTTGTGCCTGAGAGAAGTTCATCCTCATCTGAAAGTGGAGAGCCACTAAGGCCAGTAGGTTCTTATAGGGTTGACATAGATTTTGATCCTTTTAGAGAGGGAGAGATGATAGATGCAGGATTCTTCCCTGCAAAAGAAACACTAGAGCAAGTAGGAAAGACATCTGCTACTGAAACATCTTACGATTCTGATAAATTGAGAGAAGAGTTTGTGGCTTTGAGAAGGAAGAAGCATGAACAAGAATCAGAGATAGAAGATGCAATAAAAATGTGAACAAGATCTCTATGACTTGTTAACTAAGAGAGAAGAACTCTTGGTAGAGACAAGAAGAAATGAGCTTAAGGCTAAAATCCTAAATGAGGAGGTTAAAGGTATAGACACAGATTTATTTGGTGAATTTGAAGCCTTGAGGAAACAAGTTGCTAATAAAAAAGCAAACTCTAGCAAGGATGAGTTTAAAGGAGAAGGACTTGTCATGAGATAATTGCACCCACATGAGATTGAGAAAAATGCAAAGTGCAAGAGAAGTGATAAAGATGTCTCTAACAAAGGTAATAAAAAGGTTTTTGGCATTAGTATTAATGATCCTAAGAAAAACAAAGCTACTATTGCAGGAATGTCTCAAGTTGACATAGAACTTGAGCAAGCTAGAAAAGCCAAAGAAGATCTAGCCAAGTAGCTAGAAAAGATGGAGCTAGAGGCTGCTACTGCTGACATGAAAATGAGGATAGCTTTCTTGCATGATAATACTAATACTACTATAAGTAGTTCTATGCCTGTTACTACTAGAACACAACAAAAAAATCAAGGCGGTACTGGTCCTAGTGTTCAACCTTTTGGTCCAAATCTAAGTGCTCAACCTGCTGGTCCTGGTCCAAATACTCAAAGTTCTAGTCTGAAGCAAGGAGGCCCTCATCATACCCATAATCAAGGAGGTGCAGCAGGACCATGTGGAAATAATTCTTTGGGAAACTTCCAAAGAAGACTTGTTCATCTGGATAGATATAGACCTCTTTTCTTTGATGGCATCCCTAGTCATCCCAACATGATTCCTAATGAGGTAAGAGATCAAATCCCTAAGTTCACAGGAAATAATGTCATAACCTGTGAATAGCATTTAAAAGCTTTCACAGATATGCTTATTGATTTTTAAATAGAACATGAAGATGTTATTGTGAAGCTTTTTGTTAAGTCTTTGACATAAGATGCAAGGGATTGGTTTAGAAATTTACCTAATGATAGCATAGCATCTTGGGAAGAATTTGTTAAATCTTCTAGGGAACAATACATAGAACATGTTAACTCTAGTTATATGTTGAATGAGTTTAACAACATCAATAAATTCCCTAATGAGAGCATGAAATATTTTAACAATAGATTTCAAAAGGCCATGAACAAATTATTTCAAGTACTAAGGTTAGATGAGGAGGTATGTCTGACCACTTACTTTAATGTTTTTGATGGGAAGATGTCCTATCTTCTTAGAGATAAGAACCCAAGAACCCTGAGAGAGGCTTACAAAACAACAATAGACATTGAAAGTAATAGGCATGCCTCAGGCAAGATGGGGAAGAGAGAGGATGACAAATTATGGAAAGAGAAAGGACAAGCGAGAAAGCCTACTAAGGAGGATGATAGGGTTGATAAATTAGTGACTATAGTAAAGGATCTTAATGCTAAGATGGATAAAAATGATAAAGGTTTTCATGAAAACAAGTAACACTATCAAAGGTATGATAAACAACCAAATCAGAGGAGTATGCCATACAAAACAAACTAGAATTATGGTAAGCCAATCCCCGAGGACCAAGAAAACCAAAAGGCCAAAGAAACCCCTGATCCCTTAAAAAGGACTAACACAAAATATGTAGAGAACACTCCCTGGTGTGCTGCTTGCAACATGCCTCATTCTTCATACCAATGTGTGGTAGCCCAAGCCTTAGCCCTAGCTGATCAAATGGGTGAGGGAAATGAACAATCAGGTGCTGAACAAGAAAGTCCTCCTGTGAACATGTTCACTATAAGGAAGCCTTATCCATGGTCTCCTAAAAAAGGTGAAACTATTGAATATGTGAGAAATAGAAGAAGAAAATACCTTGAATACCAGCCCCAACTTGTCTTTGATTCTAATGGTAAGACTGGTATCGTATCTCAAAGAACTATCAATGCAGTGGGTGATGAAAAGGAGCACCCCCATTTCAGATTACCAAGTGATGAAGAGAAAATATAACTAACCATAGAAGCAATAACCCAGGCTAGGAGTGCATACAATCTAAGAAATAGAATAGTTGAGACTGATCAAGATAAACTTGCCTCTATTTTCATTAAAGAGGATGCCCCACAAAATGCTACAGAATCTCATCACAAGGATACTAAAGAAAAGAAAGTTGCAAAGTAAATAGGATCTTCTTCTGATTAGAAGGAGAAAGAGAAAACAAAAGTAGAAGAACAAGTGGCTACTAATAAGGCTAAGAAAGGTAGAAGGATAGGTGATGTATCTTCTGAATTCCCTATGTTTGACATGAAATATGCTCTTACTCAAATGAAAGTTTCAGTCCCACTGATGGAGATGTTGAAAATAAAAGAGCATAAGGAAGCTGCACTTGCACTTTTGAGAGGGCTAGAAGATATCCCTGTCTCAAACCAAGAATAATTTTCCTTGACCTTGAAGAATGATAAAAGAGAAGTTCCATCTGTCAAAGAAAAGGAAAAACAAGTAAAAGGCCTAGAAAAGAACAGGGAACTCTCTAACATTTTCATTGGCAATGTGATCACTCAAGAACCACTGTCAGTAGATCCTTTCTATGTTACTTTGATGATAAATCATTTGCTAGTTAAGAATTGCATGATAGACTCTAGTGTTGTAGCTACTGTGATGCCATATCACGTCATGAAAGAATTAGGACTTCGAGTCAACACTTCTGAAGGAAGTTGTTATGAAATGGATAATAGAGAAGTTCCTGTGATAGGAAGATTGAAAGCTATTGAAGTCAAAATTGTTGCATTCCCTGAAGCTACCTACAGAATGGACATAGTTGTTGTAGACACAAAACCTCATTATGGTATGCTTCTATCCAGATAATGGGCAACAATGGTGGGAGGAAGATTACAATTGGAATTATCATATGCAACAATTCCAGCAAATGGAACTTAGGTAAATTTGTAATGAGAGCCTCATTCATCTGTCATGGTGGAGATGGTCATGGCTGATCAATTAAATTATTGTGTAGATATTGACATGGAAAAATTTGTTGTTGAGGAGATCAAGCCACAATTGAGGAACAACAATCCAATTGTTGATGAACTATTGTTACAACAAGATGGACTGTGGAAGATGTACTTTGATGGAGGATTCTCTAAAGAAGGATCAAGAGCTGGTGTTTTATTCATCTCCCCATTAGGTATTACTTTTAAATACTCTCTCTTGTTAGCCTTTCATTGTACCAGTAACACAACTAAGTATGAAGCATTAATATTGGGAATGGATATTGCCATTAAGCATGGAATTGAATTTATACAAGTTCATGGGGATTCCCAACTAATCATAGCTTAGATTAGGTCAAAATATTCTGCCAAAGATGATAAACTAAAATTGTATAAATATGCAGTTTGGGATAGATTAGAATGCTTTGATGCTTTTAACATTTTTTGGGTAGAAAGGTCCAAAAATACCATGGCAAACTTTCTCGCCAATGTTGCTCTGAAGAATGATGATATTACCCTTGCTGGAATATCTATGGTAGAAGTCAAGAATAGGCCAACAGTACTTGACAATATCCATAATTGGCAAGTCTTTGAGGATGATGATGATATCCTCAGATTTATTCAGTGTTTAGATCAATATGATGGTTAAAAGATAGATTGTGACTCTCTAATAGGAATGGTAGATGGCAAGAGTACATTTTTTATAAAGAAATTATTCAGCTAAATTCTAATCATATTCCTAAAGGGTTAGTTGAATTAGAGGGCATGTTTAGTATAAATGATAATTATATGTCACAGAAATTCAATGCCAAGGTGGGAGACTTGGAGGAAATAAATCTGGGATAAGAGACATCCCCTCAATTGGTATACATTGGAAAAATACTTGATAGGAATGTGAGGTTGAATTTGATAAATCTGCTAAAAAATACAAACATGTTTTTTCCTGGTCCTATGAGGATCTTAAAACTTATAGAGAGGACCTATTTCACCATGACATCCCACTGAAAGAAGATGTGAAACCATTTAGGCAAAAATAGAGGCCCATCAACCCACTATTGGCTACTAAGAAGTAGATGGAGTTGATGAAATTAAGGGATGTAGGCATCATTCAACCTATTAGACATTCATCATGGGTTTCACATTTGGTCCCTGTAAGAAAAAAGAATGGGGACATAAGGTTATGTATTGACTTTAGAAACCTAAATGTAGCCTCATTGAAAGACAATTATGGATTGCCCAATATGGAGGCTATATTGCATAAGGTCACTAGATGTGACCTATTTTCTACGATGTATGGGTTCTCTAGGTATAACCAGGTGTTGGGCAAGGAGTTTGAACAATTCAAGACAACATTTACTACTCCTTTGGGAACTTATGTATAATGCCCGCATGCCTTTTGGTCTAAAAAATACTGGTGCAAATTTTCAAAGGGCAATGGATGTAGCTTTTAAGGAGCTTATAGATGTCCTCATGGTATTTTACCAGGATGATATGATAGCCTTCTCAAAAAGAGAAAAATACCATTGTAGCCATTTGGAGAAGGACTTAATCAAAGCACTAGAATATGGGATATCACTGAACCCAAGAAAGTGTCAATTTGCTGTCACTAAAGGAAAACTCTTGGGCCATATTTTTTCAAAGGAAGGAGTTAGAATATATCTAGAGAGAGTTGAATCTATCCAGAAGGTACTTGCTTCAAAAAATCTAAAAGGTGTTCAGTCATTCTTGGGACAAATCAATTTTTTTAGGAGATTTATAGCCAATTTTGCTGAGTTAGTCAAACTATTGAAAAAAGATGTGAAGTTTGAATGGGACAAGGAGGCACAAGAAGCTTTGGAAAAAATTAAACAAGCAATCCAAGAAGCCCCTATTCTAAGTTCTCCTAACTATGCAAAGTCATTTTCTCTGTTGACTTTTGCATCTTTCCATACTACTACAATAGTGCTACTGCAGAAAGATGATGAGGGATTTGAGTATCCTATAGCATTCTTCAGTAAGTCTTTACAATCATCTGAACTGAATTACCAACTAATGGAAAAACAAGCTTATGCTTTAGTGAAAGTAGTCAAAGCATTTAGGCCTTACTTGTTATGTGATAAGGTTAATACATATGTTCCCCATACCGTAGTGAAAGACATCTTGGTCTAACATGAAGTGACAGGGAAAAGATGCAAATGGATTAACAAAATTTAGGAATTTGACTTGGAGATCCACATCACTAAGTTGGTAAGAGGATTGGGTCTAGCTAAGCTGATGAAAGAAGAGAATTTGGATTTATTCCAAGTAAATAATGTTAATACTTGTGGAGAAGTAGTTACTGTTGGAATAGTCCCAAGGATAACTGAGAGGGGGGGTGAATCAGTTATCAGTCAATTTAATTCTTTTCTCTTTCCTTAATGTAATTTGATATAAAGTAAATGCACATTCAGATAACACAATAGAGTACTCAATAATTTGATTACGGGGAAACCAAATAGGTAAAAACCCAGGTGGGAATTAGCACCCACAAATAATTGCACTAGTTTATAATGATCCATGTTAGAAGATCTTACAACCCTGTTAGGAGTTGATCTTTACAATGCAAGAAGTATAGAGACCTGGTTAAAGGTTGGACCCTGTTAGGATTCTTTTAGAGATAACCCTGTTAAGGGTGAGCACTCACTATCCAATAGCTCACTACTAAGATGGTGAAGGCTACAACCTTCAATATAACATATATACACTATATTTGGTAAATGAACTGTTTGAGTAGATTTGCTGTCTTGATCAGTTCCAATGAATTGCAATCAACTTCTGTTTCTTCACATAGATCTTCAACTTATTCTCTCTAACTTTATGCTCTTCTCTATCTTTTCTTTTTCACTTCCTTTTTGACACTTAGTGAACATATCTAAACTTCTATATGTATCTTCACCAAGGATAAGGTCACGACGGTATCTAGAAACACTTCATCAAATTTCTTGTTGGCTCAACCAAGCACACAATACAAACTAGGACCGTGCAACTCAAACTGAATAGATGTTACGCTTCACAAAGTCGGCTTCACCAAATTAACTATAACATCACAATTCTATTGAAACACATTTAGTGCCTTTGGATAATTATCTTTAACTCATAACTAAACATGAATAAAAACATGCATATTCCGAAGATAGATGCAACTCAAGAAACACTATATTTACATCGGCTCCTTAACAGATAAAGTCCAGAAATTGTAACTGCCATAACTGATTAATCATAACTCAACTAAAACTACATATCTGACTCGGCGTGAATGCACATAGAAACTAGAACATGTATACACCATGGAAATAAACACACATATCTCTAAAGCATCTGTATTGATAATTGCATATAGGATACCTGCTGTATATTATATGTTGTCATCAATGGCAAACATACAATCAATTATTTGCACAGAAGCAAATATCCAACAATCTCCCCCTTTAACATTGATGGCAACATATGATATCATCAACTCAAAGTGTCTTCCTTCTTTTTACAATCTTCTCAATATCCTCATCAAAGGTTCCTCTTCACTGCTGCTGATCTGTATACTCCCCCAAAGTATATTCCCTCCTACTAATACTCCGCCTTTGACATCAATGACAAAGGGTGTTAATCATCATTAAGCACAGGTACTACTCCAAAAGTAGAGTAGTCAACCATTCATCAGTCACTAAGGACTGATGTTCTTGCTACAAGTTCTAATTAGACTCAGGAAAGGGAATCACTCCCAACTTCTCCCTGAGATACTCAAAAGTATCTTTCGATAGAGGCTTTGTAAAAATATCTGCTAGTTGTTCTTTAGTGCTTACATAATCCACCTTTACTTCTTTGTCTACAACTTTTTCTCTTAGGAAGTGGTATTTGATCTCAATGTGTTTTGTCTTTGTATGTATCATGGGGTTCTTTGACATATTGATAGTACTAGTGTTTTCACAGTGAATAAAAAAAGGATAATCAATTTGAATACCGAAGTCCTTGATCATCTGTTTGATCCAAACCATTGTTGAACAATTCAATGCTGCTACAACATACTCAGCTTCTATTGTTGACTGAGAGATACAATTTTGCTTTTTACTTGTCCAAGTGACCAACCTGTCTCCAAGAAATACTACTCCTCCTGATGTGCTCTTTCTTTCATCAACACAACCTACCCAATCTACATCTATATACACACGAAGTTGTATGTTCTTTGAGATAGGATACCATAAACCATCATCTATAGTTCCCTTTAGGTATCTAAATATTCTTTTTATTGCCATTAGATGATTTTTCTTGGGTTCAGCTACAAATCTTCCAACAATGCCAACTGCATTAGAAATGCCTGGTCTAGATTGAGTGAGATATATGAGTTTTCCAATCATAGACTTGTATAAGGTCTTGTCAACTGCTGTGGAATCATCATCTTTAGAAAGCTTGCATCCTATTATCATGGGGGTGCTTACTGGTTTGCAATCTTCCATCTTGAAGGTCTTCAATATCTCCTTCACATACTTAGACTAATTTATGAATATGCCTTTGTCTGTTTGTTTTACATTCAATCCAAGAAATTATTTGATAGGTCCAATCATGCTCATTTCAAATTCAATTTTCATTTCTTTGGAAAATTATGCACTAAGTTTGTCATTTCCTCCAAAGATAATGTCATCAACAAAAATAGCAACAAGTAGTAGTCCTTCATCTATCTCTCTTATAAATAAATTACAATCTGCTGCTCTTTTTATGAATCCTATCTTTGTTAAGTAACCAGAAAGTCTCTCATACCATGCTCTTGGGGCCTATTTAAGTCCATAAAGTGCTTTCTTTAATTTGCATACCATGTCTGGTTTATCGAAAAGTTTGAATCCTTCAGGCTGCTCTATGTAGACTTCTTCCTTTAATTCATCATTCAAAAATGCTGATTTGGCATCCATTTGATATACCTTAAAGTTCTTGAATATTGCATAGGCCAAAAATAACTTGATAGCTCCAAGTCTTCTCACAAGGGAAAATGTATCAGTGTAGTCTATTCCTTCTCTCTATGCATATCCTTTGCATACTAATCTTGCTTTGTTCCTTACTACTATGCCTTCTTCATTCATTTTGTTCTTGAATATCCACTTAGTTCCAATCACATTCTTGTCATGAGGTCTAGGGACTAGTTCCCATGTTTCATTCTTGATTATTTGATCTAATTCTTCTTGTATGACACTTTTTTGATCTAAATCTTTGCACGCATCTTCAACACTTAAGGGTTCAATCTGTGAAAGTAAGCATACCTCTTCATCAGCTGTTGAACCTTTTGCTCTAGATCTTGTCAAGATTTTTGCGCTCTAATCTCTAATGATGTCTTCCTTAGAGTGGTATTTGGATGTGTACCTTGAGTTCTTAGGAGTGATACTTTCATCTGTGATCTATGATTCTTCTTTGCTTGGTTCAGGATTGTTACATGAAACATCAATACAATCAAACATTTCTTCAATAACTGTGTCCTTATTGATGGGTCTGAGCTCATCTTCAATCATGGGAGCATAGTCATAATATCTTTCTTGAATCATAAACTTCTCATCAATCTTCACATGAGTACTTTCAATGATCTTTCTTAATCTTAGATTGAAACATCTATACCTTCATCGCTTATAGCATCAAACTCACCAATGCTATCATCTCTCTTGATGTAGAACTTGCTTCCAAAGATTTTGAAGTATTTTACAGTGGGTACATTACCAAACCAAAGTTCATAAGGTGGCTTGTTTATGCCTAGTCTCAATTGTATTCTATTGATAGTGTAAATTGTTGTATTGACTGCATCTCTCCCAGTAGGTATGGGCAACCTTTCCTTCAATCATGATAGTTCGCGCTGTGTCAAGTATTATCATGTTCCTCCTTTCTGCTATCCCATTATACTAAGGGGTTCTAGGTGCACTTAACTATATTTTGATTCCATGTTCTTCACAGTAGTCATAAAACTAGTCAGAGGTGAATTCTCCTCCTCTATCAGATCTCAGACATTTTATCTTTAATCTAGATTAATTCTCAACCTTAGCTTTGAATACTTTGAACTTCTCAAAAGCTTCAGATTTTTCTTTTAAGAATGCAACCCACATCATCCTTGAGAAATCATCAACAAACAAAATAAAATACCTTTCTCCGTAGTATGATCTTGTTTGAGTAGGTCCACATAGGTCTGTATGTATTAGATCTAATTTGTTTTCTATAGAGTCTTGTTTGCTTCTGAATGAGGTCCTCACATGCTTCCCCATCACACATTCCCTACACATGGTTTCAACTAGTCTTGCAATACTAGGAAGGTCTCTTACTACCTTTACATAACTTATCTTGACTATGTTGTCAAAATTGATATGACAAAGTCTCTTGTGTCATAGCCAGCTGTCATATACTTTTGCAACAAAACACCTTACTTTTGAGTTGAGCTGAAAAACATTACCTTTGGTCTTTGACCTTGATGTAATCATGTCTCCTTCTTTGTTATTAATGATGCAATGGTTTTTTTTGAATTCCAACTGATATCCTTTATCAAGCAACTGTCCAACACTTAGTAAGTTATGATGCAAACCATCAACATAGAGAACATCATCTATCTTGTTCTTTCCATCTAAGGTGATAGAACCTCTGCATATGATAGGTTTGGGAGTGTTATCTCCAAATCTAACCATGCCACTTTTGTACTTGTCCAAATGTACAAATTTGTCTTTGTATCTTGTCATGTGGTGTGAACATCCACTGTCAATGATCCAGTCAATTCTGATGTCAGCTTTTGAAACTAATGCTAACTCTTGTTCTTTTACTTCATCTTCTTTGTCCATTTCTTCAAGCATCTTCTCAATGTCTTTAAGGGAAAAAAATCCAATTTCATCTTCTCCCGATTCATCATCAGTTACACCATCCTTAGCATGATAACATTCTTTAGTGTACTTGGGTTTGTAATCTGATCCAAATTTCTTGACTCTTGTAGGACACTTGGATGCAAAGTGACCAACTTTGTTGCATGAGAAACATTTGAATGGTAGCTATCCTTCATTTTTCCCTTTACCTTTCCTTTCCTTCTTGGAAATCATAGCAATGATTTCTTCTAGTTCTGTATCCACTTCTTCATTATTACTAGAGTTGTTTATAGATTTCTTGTTGTAGACTGTGGCTTTGAAGGCTGTCTCACTTTTAGGTTCTGTCTTCAATCTAGATATCTCAAATACAAATATTTTGCTAATCAAAGTCTCCCTCATGAAGTATTTTGAAAATTGCATAGTCTCATCTAAGATATTGATCTTTCTCTCATAGTCTGCTGTCAATGTGGTCATTAACTTGTCCATTATATATTCCTCTGATATTTCTCCACCATTATTTCTTATACCTGATACTGCTTCATTTATCCTCTGATTGTAAGCTATGATATTTTCTTCAGGTAACATCTCTAAATTGTTGTATCTTTTCTTCCATGTCTTTCTGCACACATTCTTTGCTTGGTTGTCTCCTTCAAACATATCTTCTAAGTATTTTCAAATAGAGTATGCTTTGTCTGTCTTCTTGATCTCAGAAAATTCACTATCGGATAGGGCACTGATTAGGGCTTCTTTGGAAATTGCATTATTAGTGAACACTTCCTTTTGTTTCATAGTAGATTCATCAGCTGCAAGATCTTTCAAGGTGCTAATTTCAACTTCTTGAGTAGCAATCTCATAGATCTCAAATCCAACACATTGAAGATGTGTTATCATTTTGTTCTTCCAGTCAAGATAGTTTTCTCCATCGAACTTAGGACTCTCTTTCCTAAAGTATGCCATTTGATCTACCTTAAGCTGTTAGGCTTTCTCTCCAAGGCACT